>JAAGNO010018243.1:50063-76850 GCA_033439905.1 Ceryle rudis
CAAAATTGGTGCAAGATCCTGTTATTCCCTCATTTACAAACACTCCACAGTCATTAGAACTTGCTGAAGGTCTTATTTGGCATGTAGAACCATAATCATAGATCATGGTGTATGAGAAAAGAAATCCAAGCAGCCATCACAAGGCTGGAACTGACAGGATAACAGTTTTGGTATGCTTACAGGGTGACAAGGTAATCAGGAGAAGTCGCTGAATTAGGAAGCCTGCAATGAACTGTTTTCAGTCACATCTCAGAGGGATGGGCTACCTTTTGAGTAAATAAGCAAAAACCTGTTCTGTTACATGATGTACAAGAACAAAATATCTCTCATGTTCGTAAGGTGGGAACCTGGGATAAATCTTCAGACCTGGTCCACATTAAAGAATGTAATATTCTTCCAGTGCCAGAAAGTTATTTTAACGACCAAAGGTGAGAGATCCAAAAGAGCCGAGGTGATTTGGGGCCCAAATCCCATTGCAACTGAGTGGGACTAATAACTCATTCCCAGAAGTACAATTCTGAAAACCCAATCCCTGTTTCATTGTCAGTGGAAATACCAGACCCACTGGAGGTTTTGCAGAGTATTTCCTGATTGGAAAAGAGAAAATTGGAAACCTTGATGGAGTGGCCTTGCTGCCTTTTGTGTAGAGGCACAGAGTTAAATTTACTCCAGAGTTAAATCTGCTGGAACGATTGCTGCTTCATCTGTGCAAATACTTAGGTTACTGGATCTAATAAACATTTCTTCACTCTGGTGTGCTATAAAGTAAGTGGGTTCAGATGCTGTCTGACTAAAAGCTATAGAGGAAATCCATTGCTTTTGGACTAAATGGAGTTTGCTTGTGTCTTCTCAAATCGACATCTCCTTGGAGATTAACACCCTTACTATTTTGCATTTGAGCTTTGTCTGGGAGGATGTCTTTTGAGTGTAGTGTTCCGTTGCGTAGAGGAAATCGAATGCATTGTGGGTCACAGATAACTGCAGCCGGGCGTGTAACTAGACCCATGAAAAATGTCCAGCTCAGCATAATTTCAGTCCTCTGGGCTAGAGTTCATGAGGTTATAGCAATGAACTGTCACCCATAACTGTGCAACTGTTAAGTTACTTTTGTAAATCACAAATTATTGATTTCACTGAGTGAAAAAAAAAATAAAAATTAGTAAAGTTATCTGTATCTACATATATTTAGCTCAGTACTGCCCTGAATGATAAAGTCTGCCTGGTCCTATCTCTTGCATAAGTGAATAACTCCAAGCAGGTGAGATCACACCTCCTTTGTGATGTGCAGCAGTACATAAGTGAGCTCACTGCCAAGGAATATCCAGTATAAAATACATCAGTGTCATTCCAACTAAGTCTTTATTTATTATTGCATTGTATGATACAGTTACTGTCAAGTTTTCAATCTGCTAATAATGCATCGAACTGAGCTGCTAACACCTCATTCTTTCTTCTATTCCCTGCTTTCCTGTCTTCTGTCAGAAATAAAGATTTCAGACATAGGTAAGCCAACCAGTAGAGAATTCTTATGCCGCTCCCTGTCTTGTTGCATGTTGTTACACAGTGAGCCACAAGTGCCATTTCCAGATGATTCAATAGCAAATGAAGCTGGCGTGATTAAAACTGGCGTAGGCAATCAGTCATCAGAACTGGGAGCCATTAATCACAGAGCAGAGTCATGCAGACTTCTGCACAAGCTGTTACAGCTGTAGACAGGAGAAGTACAGAGCCTGTGAGAGGCAGAAGGCGGAAGGAAAAATGGGTGGGAATTAACCAAGGAAATAAAATGGGGACGGCGTCAGGATACAGATCACTGGAGTAGCTAGGATGGAAAAATAATTTTCATATGGTGAAATATCTTCTTTTTGAGTTTTGGGGAGTGTAACAGGCATAATGAAGGGCCAGATGTACCCCAGCATCACCCACTTAGGGAAGTAAGTTTTTGTAACTTCTTGTCAGTCTGAGCTCTTCATAGAGAGCCTTTGCATTAAGTGAGAGTATGTCACGCTCAGACTGGATGTGGTATAACTCTGAACTTTAGCCAGGAAATGCAATAAAAAAAAAAAAAAAAAAGTAATGACAAGAAAACAAGATGAAAAAAAGACTCCTAAATTGGAGCTTTGTCACTAAGAATATTTGTCACTTGGGTTCACTGGAGTTTCAGTGGGTTTGATCCAATCAGTTGCATTCAGGAAGATGTCAACCTCCTGTCACTGTCTGTGTTTGCAAGAACTTCTCAGGCTCTGACAACTTTCCCATCCTTCTCCCTGGTTGCTTTCTAAATTAGAAGCTTAGACTGTGGAGTTCTTTTTTTGTGTGTGTGTGTCTGGTTTTCCTTTGCATTTGGGACTGGGGATTTTTCTTGCTATGTGCTTTTATTTACTGCTTCTTTGACTTCATAGAGGCTGTACAAAACCAGAAATGTTCATTTTATCTGCATGCCTGGAAATGCAATGGAGTAGAAACTGTTTTTTTGTCTTAATGCCAGAACATTAATGAAGGGCTGAGCTTCCACAGTATAATGGCCTGGCCCAAAGCGACTATTATCAGGGCTGGGAGGTTGGTACACAAGACCTCAGTACTGACTGTCTTCATCGGGCTGAGTTCCAGCCCCCCAGCTCCTCTTTTACATCATTTGAAGGCAATAGAAAAACTCATTTCTCTTTGGAACAGACAGGTTGTATCATTAATGCCCTAGAAATACACAGCCACTAAAATGCACCTGCTTTGACAGTGAAGGGCAGCAGCTGAATACCTGTGACAAGAAGAGGTTTTATATATGAAGGCAATAACTGAGTGAAGATGTATGGACTGGCCAAAAACACTGCAGATGCCATCAGAGCCTTACGAAGTTGGCAGGGCTTCAGCCTTTAGGCAATTCCTAAAATCTAAGAAAAGAAATGAAAGAAAGCCAAGTCATGCCTGCTTCAGTGAAAGGCAGGGCAAAGGGGACCAGTGAGGGAGGAAGGAGGTGAGGAACTCTAGATGAAATATTCCCATCTGTGACTATATTAAGGGAGTCATCCATGTGAGTGAGCAGCTGTTCTGTGTCATTTGTCATAATACTTCTTGTTAGAAAGCCTCTTCATTCCTGAGCCACAAGAAAATGAGTGGGTGTAGTCTTAGTTAATTCTCCTGTGCTTTGCGCTCCAGAAGATCCTAAGCCTGACACTGTTGACAGGCAACAGTTAGAAAGGGTGAGATCCACAGGACTGAACCTTAGTGGTTTGGAAAAACTGCAATCCATATGCAACAGCTTCCTCAGTTCAAGGGAAAGAATTCCTCCCCTCTGCATAGCCTGTGGTGAGCTTGGTCTCCAGAGGTTCTGGAGCAACCAACTGAGAGGCTTGGCACTACAGCGTGGTGTAGGCAGCCAGGGTCTAACTCTGCAACAGCCAAAATGGCTGTGTGTCAACATGGGAGATGTTAGCCAAGCCAAAAAGCATCACCACATTGTGAGTCTTCCCAAGTTTACATCCATCTTTCATTCAGTAATAGAATAACAAGAACTTACTCCAGTATGCCTTTCTTGACGGGCTTATAGAAGCAAATTACTTTTTCCAAGCATTTTCCATAATTTGCAGTTAATTATCATTATCTTTTCTCTGCAGGAACGTGAAAGGCCATGAGGCATTTCTGTCTTGAAAATACAAAAAAAAAAAGTGACCACATTTAAATATACTATTTCTTTCTCATTTCCATTCATACCTTAGAGAGACAAATGTACAATTAGTGGCAATGAGAGGTATCTCAGAAGTGCCCTAGGATCAGATCGGGAAGTTCTTTGTAGTCCCTGGATTGGATTATGGCATTGCTATGAAGTTTTATTACACAGTCTGTGACACTAGAAGGGCTTTGGGCATCACACACAAACTGAAAACACTAAAAGGCTAGGTGTAAATTCAGCTCACTGCACTGCATGGTCTCTTTATATATTATCTACTGAACAACACCCAGGAAAAAAAAGATCAGTGCCTCACACAACCTATAATAAAATACTCTGTGAGCTGTGGAGTGCTTAGCATGGAGCCATGGGGACACAGACCTGATGAACAAAAAACACTTGGCTGCAGGAATTTGGTAGTTCTTTACTCATCAGCAAAGGCATGTAGCCAGCAAGGCTCAGAGGGAAAGAGGGCAGCTAGCACAGAAAGTTTTGCAGATGTGGTTTCATGTCCTTGAACAGAGACATCAGATCCAAATAAGCCCCAGGGGGTTATTCAGATCAACTGTTCTGGGTAACTAATTTGCGTGCTGTGGCTACTCCTATATGTTGACCACAGTGGGAATCATAGCCATACTGTCAATGTTAACGGAAGTTCTCCTTTAGAGGAGAATCACAGAATGTTTTGGGTTGGAAGCCCCTTAAAGATCATCTAGTTCCAAGCCCCCTGCCGTGGACAGAGACATCTACCACTAGATGAGGTTGCTCAAAGCCCCATCCAACCTGGCCTTGAACACTTCCAGGGATGGAGGTGGAGATGCCCTTCCCTTGCATTTGAGAAACTAAGATGCCTTTCATCTCGTAAGACAAATATTGAAAGTAAGTCAGACAAATCATACCTCAGAAGATGTTCTTTCTGTCTGTTGCCTATAAAAGGAGTTAAGGCAGCCAGTTAGATGTAAGCATCCACCATCTAAAGCTGGGTGAGATGAATCACCTGACTTTGAACAGAAGCCAGTGACAAGGTGCACTCTGCTCTGCTGACGCATTATAGGTAACCTGCTGAGACCAGACACCATCTCCCTTTCCTCTTCTTTATTCCTTAGGGACTGGCTGCCCACTCTGGAGCAGAAAGTTCCTTCCTCAGACTCCTCCAAAATACAGGTTCGGGGCCCAAGGGATTAATATAGAATCATAGAATCCTTAAGGTTGGAAAAGACCTCTAAGATCATCAAGTCCGACTGTCAACCCAACATTATCTAGACCACTAAACAATGTCCTGAAGTGTCACATCATCAACCTTTGCTTAAAGCTTGTGAATCTATTATAGTACAACAGAAGCAATCCACATGAGTGCCACCTCTCTGCCTAGTCACCCAAGTTCTTATCATTTTCCTTCCTCATGCCTGTGTGTAAGAAGTCACATAAAGCATCAGCACTTTAAAGTGGAGTTTGAACCTCTTGACCTATCTGCAGAGCTCCCCAAATGGTGCTGGCACCATCCTGTCCAAATAATGAGAATGAAAAAAGGAAAGGGATATAAGGCAGATGTATGTGAGAGCCTATATGCAACCCCAAAGAACTGGGATAACTGTGGACTTAGAAGATCTCCCTGTGCTTTCCCAGCACATCACTGTATCACAAGCGAACAGGAAAGCAATATCATCTCCAGTTCTCTTTGGCTTGCAGAGCTTCTGCTTATGAAACTGTCCTCATTCCCAGCGACTACACCATCAAGCCCACTAATACCCTCTAACATGTCTGTTCTTGGATAGGGACCAGCTTATCATGTCCCTGCAACTTGGGTTTGTTGCTTCAGGGACTTAAAATATCCATGCAGGGCTCAAGGTTCCTTCTAAAAAAGTTTCAAAAGCAAAATGAACAATTTGCATAGGAAATCGTCTCTTCACCCACAGCTTTTTTGCTAGTAGTGTCAGTGTAAAGATGGGGGATAAATATACTAAGACTACAAACACTGTAATTGATTAAATCTGAATAGTAAAAAGTCATGTCTTTTGTTTTGGTCCATTATCTAACTAAGCAATGAGAGAGGATGAAAGGAAAAAAAACAATGTAAATCTCTTCTTCGCCTCAGGCAGATTTATTTCAGTTGTTCAGTTCAGTCCAATTTGCCACTTGGATTTGCCTATTGATTGTGGCTTTAAATAAAAAGCAAAGCCCCAGTGTTCCCATCTCCAGTGCTCATTCATTATCACAGACGAAGGGAAGCAGTTTGGGAACTTTTACATTCCTAATGTATGTTTATTTAGCTTCTCTCATCCTGAAGGATCTCAAAGTGTTAACAGAATCTCCAGTGTATAACGCTATGCAATTCCTACAAGGGCAGAGTGTCACACCTTCCCAGTACAATGGTGAAAACTGTTGGCAGAGACCAGGGGAGTAAATTCCAGCTTGCCCATTTTTAACAGTGTGTATTTTATCTTTCCTGCTCCAAAGCATCCCAGCTTAAATATTCCATTGCCTAAGCCATCCCAGGAGGCCTTCCACCCACAAAACCCCTATGCACAGAGTAGGGTGTAGGAGACCATGGTAAGCCATATTTGCCAAAATAAGAAGTCTAGTCAATTTTTATTGTTCATTTTTATAAACAATCAATTCCTATCATTCACACAGAGACATGCAGCAGAAAAGATATAATTTGTGTTGGGGGTGCCCATACCATTGATAACTTTAGATACAGAAAGGAAATTGTATGTCTTAAGAGTTTTGCTATCAGCTCAACGGGTAAAATCCATATTCAAGTGACCAAAGGTCTTAAGTGACCCAAGGTTATTACTATCCCATGAGTAGTTTAACCAACAGAAATTTCTATTTCTACCTCTTCCAAAGTACATTTGTTAGTAAAGGTGTGTGTGCTTCTGTGGCATCCAACTATACAGAGGATTAAAAGTTTAACCAGTCAGGGCGATTTTTTTAATGATTGTGAATTTTGAATTCATCTCTGCTCTTTTGTGGTATCTGTATTATGGACCTCATTAACAAAACTAAACTTGGGTTACCAGCTGCTACTCAAAGTATTACTTTAATACAACAGTTGTTTACTTAGTAAGTTTAAGTGGGAAATACCATTCAGCTTTTCTGCTGGATGAATGTTTGCTTTGACTAAGTTTTCCAGTCTGTGGTTAGAAGTAACCAGTGTTTGTTTCAGTGTCCATTCTACACAGGAGCTGGGATTAGAAGATAATTTTAAGACAGCTTTCTTCTATAGAAGGGTTGTAATCAATAATAAAAGCCAAAAATAAATTATAATGATAGTGCTGGGAGAGGAGAGCAGGAACTTTCATTTCTACCACCATTTTTCTCCATCTTTGGAAAAATCATTTGCCTTCACCCATCTGCAGATGACCTGCTGTAAGACTCAGTGAAAGCTATCTGTGGTTTCCAGGAAAAGATGCTAAAGAATTGAAAAGTGCCATTAAAAATGTCCTCTTCTTGTCCACTTCTCATGCAAAATAGAGATGATGAACATCTCAAAAGCTGACTGACATTCAGCTGGGCTTTGTTAGGACAGTCAGTGGAAAATGCAAGGCCCTGATCAAAATGGATGACGGATTCCCACTGGGAACTTCTTCCACCAGGGTTGAAACCACTTGCTTAGTGTGAGTGACATGCAGGTAAATGAAATAATACCCTACCAGCCTGCTGTCATTGGAAAGGAATACAGATGGAGACTGAACTGTCAGGCTGGAGCTGTCTTGAAGGTCAGAGCATTTTATTTAGCAAGAATCAGTGTCATTTGTGGAGATTAAATCTGTTCAGACTTTAATAGGATAAATCACAAGGGATATTCCAGAATAAATCAGAAAGGCACTTTTTTTTTTTTTTCTTCCCAAAGTATTAAGTTATTTGAATGAAGAACCAATTTATTGCTTTTTAAAGCAGAAAATAATTCAGTCGGTTTTATGCGTCTGAAGAAAAGTTAATTTTTCTAACAGAAAGGTTGAAGAAGAGAGGAAATTTCTTATTATGAGGGATAGAGTCAACTGTTTTCGAAACTCAGGTTTCTAACCAGATTCTCCTGGAACAATTCCACTAAATGCAAAATTGTGAACTATGGCCTATACATTTATTATGAATTCCTGGGACCTGATGAATTTGGACAGCTTGAAGGTGTTCTGGAGAAAAATAGAGGCTTTTTCATACTTGTTCTAATTACTACTTAGCCTTTCTTAGAAGGAAGGAGACCTGTGTTCAAGCAGCAGGTGTTACAATTTTAACCTGTTGGTTTCAGGCTTAGAAGAGATGCAGCTCAATACACACTAGTAATAAACACTTAGTTTTAATAAAAGAAGATAATAAATTTAGTATCTATATTAAGCTATAGATAGAATCCTTGAAAAATATATTTTTTTTAATTGTGTCTAAACTCATCTGGTTGTTTTTTCTGCCAGTACCATTGAATGCTTCCCAAAAAAGTGGATGTTAGTTTATTAATTTCTTCAGTCTTGGGCTCATTTAGTGTTGTAGTCATAGAGCTAAAAACATTCTGTCTGCTCACCCCATTTTCTCAGTCACCCTTTCCTATTTTCGAAGAAGCAGTGAGTGAATGAGGTTTAACAGGGGACTGACATTCAGGTTCCTCAGCCCTCCTCATATTTGATACTTTACTTAAGGCAAAATGTGGTACTCCAAGGACCATTTTGTTTCTCTCATCATTGAGGTCCATCTGAATTCAGTGCCAGGACTTCCACTTATCTCCATGAAGGCAGGGCAGGACACTAGAGTCTGATCTGGAGTCAGCAAGAGCACCAGCCGAACCTTGATGCAGTGATCTTGAAGAGTTTATCTTCAAGTGCTTTGTACTTGGCAGTCTGCTTTTGGGATTCTGTACTGGGGTCTTTCTTGGGAGGGCAGATTTTTTTTTTTCTTTTTTTCTTGTTTTTCTGTCCCTAGTGTACTATGCTTTCCCTTCACTTTCTGGCACTGCCCTAATACTAGTTTCATGACTATGTCCATATTATGCAAATTAAGCAGACTCAGGCACTGGGACTCAACCTTTAGTACTTCTTGCCATGATTTTGGCTCAGGACAGTGAGTCCTTCCCTTAGGTAGCTGCTCTCCATGCCAGCAATTGGTAACAGAGACAGGTCAGGATCCTGTGCTGTAACACACTGTGTACTAACATGGCCAAATCCAGCACTACTTCACTTTCCTAGTCTGTCTGCCCTGTGCGTTTTTATTCTCTAAAGTGCTTGCATTGCCTGCTTACTTAAAGAAACAAATTGTCCAAAAAAATAATAATATCATACCCTTGTTTTTCAGCCACAGCCCAGCTCATAAGTATTACTTGACCACAGATCCAATCACCGGCTCCATCTACCTCTCCGACACCAACAGCCGACGTATCTATAAAATAAAGTCAACTACATCAGTGAAAGACATTGTGAAGAACTCAGAGGTCTTGGCTGGAACCGGAGATCAGTGCCTTCCGTTCGATGATACCCGCTGTGGAGATGGAGGCAAAGGCACTGATGCTACCCTTACAAATCCCAGGGGTGAGACTGCTTCTTCTCCACAGGTTTTTTTAAGGGGTCTTTTTGAAAGGGACTTGTTTAGTCACTCTAGAGACTGCTCTCCTCCCCATTTTAGAAAATGCCCTCAGATTTTGCAGGCCTTCCCCTGTCAACCCACAAACACATCCTAAGGGCTTGTTTCTGGAAATAAGTGAGTATGTCTCCCCCTCAGCCAGTCCTGGTTCTTCTTATGGAGGTGTCTGGGAAGAGTGTCAATTGAGAGGGGTGTACTGATGGGCACATGTTCAAAGGGCAATAGAATAAACCCATCCATCAATTTTATAACCACTTAGCCACTACTCCTCACCAAGTAACAGTGTTTGGTCCTTCCAGCCTGAACTGGATTCACTTATGTTCAGTTCACCAGGACTTTCTTGGCATTAAAAAGAATAAGAAGTTCTGTAAGTGTTGTTCTATAGATAAAACAGTAACAGAACCAGCATACAGCTCAGAGATATGTAAATTGAGGTTTATACATTGACATTATATATTATTGCATCTAGCTTAAATCCTATAGGGGTTTGGATACTGTTTTAGATATGAGAATGGTCTAACTCAGCATGACTTCACCTGATTCCTGATTAGCTTACTTAAATGTGATAAAAGCACAGTCAAACCAAACTAAAAGCATCACACAACCTTCATGGCTGTGAACTAAATTGTTCAAAACAGTTTTAGCCAGACATATGCAGTCCTGTGTGTAGCCAAGACTTCAGTCTGGCAGTCTCAAGGTAACAAGTTCTGCATATGGAGGATGTCACACCTCCCAGCTGTCCGCAGCTCCTCGAAAAAACACACATGGAGGGTATAGCGATGAGGTGGAAGATACTCTTGGTATACACACCTTCTGCAGTGTTTGTGAAGAGGAGCAAGAAGGAAGCCTATGCATGAATGCATGAATGCAAATGTGGCATTTTTGCCTTTTGCATGTCTTGCCCAGTTGTTGTGAGGAGTTATTTATAGGTTCTTGACTTCGCCATCAAGGTGCTGCAGGTTTCCTTTTTCCTCCCATCTGGGAGTGGTAGCTCTCTCCTTCCTCAGCATGGCAATTTCGAAGCCTATCGCAACCTCTCTGTAAAGCAACCCCTCAGCAAAACCTGGGGATCCATTAATAAATTATTTCACAGAGTGCAGGCAAGATGAAGACAGCTGATCTATTTCTCTTCTTGGCTAGAATTCTCAGGAAGTTATTTTCTTGATATCATTTTTGTTACTGAATCCAAGAAACCCAAACTGATTTACTGTCCATTTGTTTCAGGTCTAGTTGTGATTTTTTTAATTTATTTTTTTATTTTGTTACATGTTGACTAGTTGTTTCCTGGAAAGATGCAGAAAAAATATACCTTGGGAGACCTGTTTTTTGCAAAAAAAACAATGAAAGCCAAACAGCTACCCTCGTAATATTCAAAAGGCCCAGCATGGTTTCCAAGCACTTGAGAATCCCATGAGGTGACGATTATACTGGGAAAAAGTATTGCCAGAGGTATAGATATAGAAAGGGAACAGCTACTTGTGGTCTGGTTGCAGTGCAAAAATTGTCTCATTGAAATGAGAGGGCTGAGTGAAAAGAAAATTAAGTGACTTGGGCATAGAGATTCAGTCCATCAGATAAGTCAAGAGATCAGGGAATCCAGAATTCTGTAATCCAATTTTCTATACCACTTTGATGTTCAAACATGGCAAATAAAACCCACACCACAACTTTTGTAGAACCTCCATTCTCCCTTGTAAAAGATAAGAGGAATATTACTCATTTCCCTACATGGGTGGATGTTACAAGGTTTAAATGAATTATGTTTCTGCTTTGCTGTGGGAAGCAGAGCTCTGGAGTTCAAAGCTTTCAGCATTGAAATCCTTCTTGTTGGCAATTGAAGCTCTCAGGAGGCTGTTTTTCCACCTCAATCATATAACGGCAAAATGCATGCATTCATTCCTCACAGCTCTGAAATTTCAAAAAATAGGAGTAAATTGAGAGTGAAAGAGGAAATGACACGAAACAAAATGGCAACAAGAAAATAATATCCCAGGAAGCCCACACAGCCAATGGAAAGTTTGTAAGCAGTGTTCCCTGATCTGGTTCTAGCCTGAGTTTCCAACGTCTGCTGAGACAACTGCTTTGAGTAGTGTGACTCACTTCCAATTCACCTCAATAAATGATTAACAGTGAAAACTCACATTGACAATGTAATGTCAGCATTGTTTATACCTTCACAGTGGTTCATCCTAGCAGAAAAATCTAACAAACGTTCTTCCTTTATGTGATTATATTTCTTAATAGTTCAAAATAAAGATGATTTATTGTACAAGTAACCAGTAGTCTTCAGGTTACCCTCTGGTTCCCCATTTTGGCAGGGGACTAAACACTCATAAGTGAATGGTCAGGGAAAATTAGAAAACAATTCTGTAGCTATAAAGATATCAGATGGCCAGGGAAGGATTTGAAAAGTTCAGTTCTTCAAGAATCACCATCTCTTCATAGGACTCTATTTTTTAAGGCTAAAGCTTCTTTTTTGACTGAAGATAATTGCTTCGTGCAAAGTAGGATTTGTGTACTTAAGGACATCTTAACATTTGTTCAAAAACTGTAAGAAAACAAGGTCTTGTCTCCACTTTCATGATGTCTTAATTATCTGATATCTGCTTCTTGCTGGAAAATACAGAGGGAATACACTCCTGCCAGATGAAATCCAGCAATTCATAAAGACTGGACTGATCATGAGTGTCAACATGTACTTTTGCATTTACCTTTAGTACAGGGACAGTCAAGCATCTGGTTTAACTAGATTTTTTTGGCTCTAACTGCAAAAAAAAAACTGGTACCCTTAAGGATGGTTCGTTCTATGCCAGTGCATGTGTCCAAGATAGGATGAAACACATTCTAGGAATGACAATCTCCTCCTGGAGGTGACAGCCTGAAGGATGAGGTCCCCACCCTAGCTAACACCATTCTGAATGGTTCTCCACTTTCTGAACAGCAACCTTTTCCCCACAGTTTTGACCACTTCCTCCAGTTCTCACCTCACCTCACATGAGTTCAGTGGATAATTGCATAGAATGATAGAAACACAGGATGGTTTGGGTTAGAAGGGACCTTCAAAACTGATCTAGTCCAATCTCCCTCTGACATTGGCAGGGACATCTTTCACTAGATCAGGTTCCTCAAAGCCCCATCCAATCTGACCTTGAACGCTTCCAGGGATGGGGCATCCACAACTTCTTAGGGCAACCTGTGCCAGTCTCACCATCCTTGTCACAAAAAATTTCTTCCATATATCCAATCTAAATCTAGCCTCTTTCAGGTCAAAACCAGTATCCCTTGTCCTGTCCATACATTTCTCTGAAGTACCATCTTGTCTCTCTCCATTGAAAGAGACAGAACTCCCTTTAGATGATCATCTTAGACATGACATAAAGATGGATAAGACTCACCCCAGGAATTTCACCCTTCTCCTGTCTTTGGCTTCTCTGATAAAGGCAGGCCATACAAATACAGGACAGGTAGATCCATGGATGAAATAGTGGTGGCAGTTGTCTGGTCAGGGTATTTATCATAGCTATTAGGAACCGGTCTGATACTTACAGTTCATTTGCCACAGAGCACAGCAAAGCTTTCAGATGCTAATGAATTTCAATATATCCTTGCAAATTAAAGTGTTACCACTTTCTAATTATCATCTGCTAATAATGATCATCTTCTACGAGCAATCTAAAGAAAAATTAAAACTCCATCTTGTCAGAGCATTTGTTTTCATCTGAGTACTCACCAGTGGTTCTCCTTGGGAAAATGTAGCAGAGAAACTACCAAAGAGCCTGCAAGTAAGAGATTGCAGTGACAAGTCTGACACAATAGGAAGAAGGTTTCAGAAGGGATGTTGGGGGAAGGGGCATCTCATTCATTTAGTATCACCAAAAGAAATGCAAAAATTTGTGGACAGATTGCTTGCTTCACTGTGTCCTGCTGAATGTGTAAACAAAATCTCAGTTATTCACTAAGTGTTCGTGAGTTTGACAGAATTAAAGGAAGAAACTCAATCATCCACAATCTGTTAACAATTTTTTTTGTCAAATAATAATGTTAGGATCATTTTAGGGGAGACCAGAGGCTGACTGAACAAAATATTTTGTCTCCTACTGTGTCCAGAAAAGACAGATAGGGCAGGAGGCAATGAGAGAGTGGCCTTTCCCTGGTAACACTCCAGATTCTAGTCATTGATATTTGGGGCACTTCGGGAAAAGGTTGCTCATGGACCTGTGCGTAGATACCACCATCAGTTGGTCTAGAAACCTAGCTGAACACTTAGTTTCTTCCTTCCAGACATCCTCTGATAATAATTTCCACAATTTTTGTAGCCACAGCATGAAAAAGTGTGGTCTTTTTGAAGTCAGACCATTGTGTTCTCTCTCTGTGCCTTTCCTAGTGCATTCCTGTCTTCTAGCTTCCTCCTTGGCCACTGCAGAGTACAAAGCTGATCTTTGCAAAAACTTTTCACAGGAATTCCAAAATCTTTTTCCTGTGGCTTATTTTGCAGCTTGTCATTGCATATGTGTAGTTAGGCTTACTCCTTCCCCTGTGAATTCCTCTGTACTTACTGACATTGATTTTCAACTGCCGTTTTATCACTCAGTCATTCATTATCCAGACACACAAGAAAGCTCCAAATTTGGATTCCTTTAGCACCTCTTTTTTTTACTTAAAAGAGGTTTTTTCCCTCCTCCCCCCCTCCTAAGTAGAGCTACATGTGCAATGCAATCACTTTTAGCGGCTCATCTTCTAGAACAAACCCACCATGTCCTGGTAGCTATTTGCAGCATAATGTTGTGCTGTCACCTCCCCACACTACAAGGTCCTGACATTTCAAGCAAATGTCATCACATCACAACTTTCCATCAGCACAGCTCTATGGTGTGATGCACATGGTGCTACAAGCCCTTGTTTCTTATGGGATCTCCTACTATCCAAGAGGAGCCAGCATGATTTCATAACGTATGTATTTCATATCTCAGAGCTTAAACTCTGGGTCTGCAATGCTACATGGGTAGTGGCAGCAGATGTTTTCTTTCAGCAACTGTGAGATGGAACTTTGAGCTGTATGCTAAAATCTTTAATTCCCTTATGTTCCTATGGAAACATGAGAGGAGCTTTCTGCCAAAGCAAGCCAAGGCCTTTGGCTTTACATGCATAACATGTGAATTACCAATTTCTGTGCCCATTTGAAGGAGCCAGCTCCCATCACTGGAACTGTGCCATTATCAGAAAAGAAATACAGAAAGGCCCAATCTAACCTCTACAATCTGCTGCAAAGAAACCGTGAGATGCTTCTTTCCCTCTGTGAAGAAGTCATCCATCCAAAGACACTTGTCTGTGGGAGAGCAGGGCTCCTCTCCATAATTAGATTTGATTCCAAGACAATCAGATAAAGTCAGGAAGGAATTGGAGCAGTTGCAGTGTGAGAAGAATGTGCAAGTGGAAACTTAGGGCTTTGACAGACTGCAGACTCCTACCCTGCAGAACATCCTAGGAAATGCAGGGCAATTGAGATTGCTTAGCCTCTGTGAAAGAGGGATACGCAGAGGAGTGCTCTGTGATAAGAACACACACACATGCCATTGCCCTGAAGCAGGTCTATACGTGGTAACTTTGCTATCCCACTTTAATTTATTCAGGTGTGCAAGCTCTTTGTCTAAGCTGGAATGCAAAATAAGGTTGTGCTCTATCAATGGATCAGAGCTGGCTTGAGAGCCAAAGTACATACAGGTTATTATTACTGTAACTGGTTAATCAGACCGGCCATCAGACCTCAGCACTGAACACCGTGAGCGACTGTCAGCATACACGCTGATAAGTCCAATCCAATACATATGGAACTAGCTAAGAGAGAGAATTCTACCTCATTTAAAATTGCATTATCCAGCCTGCCACCCTTCACTGGCTTTTAGCCTGTCACACAGACTATTGGACAGGTGCCCTGAAAAATACTCATTGTGAACCCAGGAATGGGTAAGAGCCTCTTGGGTTTGACAAAAGCCAGTTAGGATCAACTAAATCTTCTATCATGCCTCTTCTGAAAAAGCGCATCTACCATATCGCTTGAAGAGCTCGGTTGTATTGCTGGTTGTCAAGCAAACACCAACAAATATCAAAGAATTTGCCATTCGGTGGGCGAAATAATTAGAGGAGCAGTAACCTTCAACAGCAGGTGCTAGTGACAGGTGACACGTGCCGATATCCTGCATGACTCATTGAACTGGGTGCCAACAAGGGCACAATGCTGACAGATCTCACAGCATGTAAAGACAACTTTCTGAAAGCCATGGATGCCAGTGAGATATTAATGTTTATACTGCCAGATCCCTCTGCAAGCTTTTGACAAAGTGCTAAGATACAACAGGTGTATGTATAAACTATATTGTATAAGAGAGAATAAATGACCACAACTGCTGTGCCTACCCGCATAGTATTTGGATGTGCAAGAGGCACCTGACATTCCTCTCTGAGGTTCTTGTTTCATGGTACTGCAAAGATCAGTCCTATCTTGGCATGAATTAAACACAGGTATTGGAATGTAGAACTAGAAGCAATCTTTTGGGTCATTTAGTCCTGTAATCCATTATCTCAGCAATACTGTCATATAATCCCCTCCAAAATTAATGAACTTCATCTTAAAAGCAGCAAGTAATATTTTTTAGTCACTGCCCTAGAGGCTATCTTGAAACCTCACTGCTCTGATGGCCAGATACCCACTCCAGGTCAAAATTATGCCCTTCAGGCAAGGAGATGCTGCGAAGAACTAAGAAAAATGATGGTTTCACCTCCTAGTAAAAATACACATCTCCCATTCAACTCAGTGATCTGAAACATCAGTTCTCTGACTCCTAATTGACTTTGAATCAACAGGTTACAGCTCTGTCTGAATCCCTTCCTTCACCTCAGCTCAAAGGAGAAGTTTGTTCTTTCTCTCAAACAATGGTTTCATCCTGAGGTTTTCTTGCCATTATTTCCAGGCTAGATTATCTTCTCTGAGTTTCTGTATGACCAAATATGATAAGTTTTTCCACATATCATCCACCTCTGTGGCTTCCAGCCCATTCAACAGTTACAGTGCTGGCTGAAGGCCATGATTTTAATTGCCAAAGCAATCGGGGATTAGTCCCTGCTACATGAGAGTCTAAAATTTTTGATCTGTGAACTGCTGCATCTGTACTTTACAGCATAGATCACAGTGGATGCAGACTGAGGGTAAATGTTTCAAACAAGGGGATTTGGCTGTAAAACAGCATTTTGGAGAAACACAAAATCTGAACACTACTCAGAAACATTCTCAAAGCTTTCTATCTGAAACAGATTTTCCATCATTTCTGTCACCATAATGACAGCCAAAAAAACCATGATAGTGAGGTTTCATCTCACCAACTTTATCTGTCTACAGTACAAATGTTTCCTTTGGAGATATTTGATGTAGTCTCATTTTATAGTCAATAGGGAGGAAAAGGTGTTTCTAGAAGGAATCACATAATCTCTTATGGATATCTACTTTAGTGTGACATGAATTGCACCCCAGAAGTAGGTATTTCTGATTGGAAATGCTCCAGATACTTGCTGGGATGCAGAATGCAGATACCTGCTTTTTGCCAAGTGATTGCTACCCTGCTAGCAGAACAAACCGAATGGGAAGATCCTAATATTCATATATTCATATATTCCAAGCAGAATTTTCACTTGCATAGAAAAGGGTGTTACAGGTTTCTACATTCTTTTACTGTTCCCTTACATTCTTTTAATGTCTTTAAGACACTCAAATATTATGCTGAGAGGCGTTCTGCCACTGTGGGGTAGACGAGATGGATGACTCTATTAGTATCAGTGGAGTTATTTTTCATTTATATTAGCATAAAAGAGAGGTGAATGAGGCCCTTAACTTCTTATTCCTGCCTTAGTCATGGACTTTCCTTGTGACCTTGTGAAAATTGCTTTATCTGTTACTTTTCCAGTATGTAAAGTTAGAATGATCACACTCACAGACTGCCATGAGGTCTAATTAGTAAGTGTAAAGCACCATGAAATCCTCTGATGGAAGATGCAGAGTATAGCTAGCTTGGGATAAAGAGGATTAAGGGAGGTTGTGCTAAAATAACAAATGCTTGAGAAATGATGCTTAGGGGGAAGTGAAATGGCACATATCCGTGGGTGGGGAAACGAGAATTGGCAGCCTGTAATCGTTGTCCTCAAATCCACTGGCAGGAGTATGTCTACAAAGGAGGTTTGGACAATGAAATAAATCACTTAGCAGAGTTCAGAAACAGATTAAATACTCTAGATTACTAGGGTTAGCCTAGGAAAAACTCTTCCACATTTATCCATCTGGAATTTGGTTGACCTGATGAATCTTCTGCAGCCTTTTCCATCACCATTTCTGAAAGATTCACCAGTGTAACATTTTCATGTACATGGCTTAATATTCATACCATGAGCAAAACCACCATGTTTCCGAACATGCAAAACACATAGTTATTAGACAAGCCTTCTTTTTCAGTGGTTCACAGAATGCCATGCCCTCTCCCAGAAGCAAGCAGGGATTTCTGAATTGCATCATGTATGTGGTGGGTTGACCCAAGTCGGATGCTATATGCCCACCAAAGCCTCTCCCTCACTCCCCTCCTCATCTGGGCAGAGGAGAGAAGAATATAATGAAAGGCTCATGACACAAGATAAGGACAGGAAATCACTCATCGGTTACCATCATGGGCAAAACAGATGTGACTCAGAGACAGAAATTTAATTTATTGCCACTCAGATCAAAGCAGAGTAATAAGAATTAAAACAAAATATTAAAAACACCTTCCCTCCACCCCTCCGTTGTCAGGCTCAGCCACACTCCCAATTTCTCTACCTCCTCCCCTCCAGCTGTGAAGGGGGATCAGAAAGAGAGGTTGAAGTCAGTTCATTGCAGATTGTCTCTGCCGCTCCTTCCTTCTCAGAGGGAGGACTCACACTCTTCCCCTGCTCTATCATAAGATCCTTCCCATAGGAGACAGGCCTCCATGAACTTGTCCAACATGAGTCCTTTGCATGGGCTGCTGTTCTTCATGAACTGCTCTAATGTGAGTCATTATGTGAGTCTAATGTGAGGGGTGTAGTCCTTCAGGAACAGACTGCTTCAACTTGGGTCCCCCACAGGGTCAAAAGTGCTGCCAGCAAACCTGCTCCAGCATGAGCTTCTATGGGTTCACAGCCTCCTTCAGGTGCATTCATCTGCTCCAGCATGAGGCCCTCCACAGGCTTTAGAAGGATATCTGCGGCATTGTTAACCTCCATGGGCTGCAGGGGGACAGTGTGCCTCGTCATTATCTTTACCACAGGCTGCAGGAGAATCTCTGCTCTGGCACCTGGAGTACCTCCTACCCCTCCTTCTTCACTGACATTGGTGTCTGCAGTGTTGTTTCTCTCACACATCCTCTCTCCAGCTGCAGTTACTGTTGTATAGTAAAATTTTCCCCTTCTTAAATATTTTATCCCAGAGATGCTGATTGCCTCATCCATCGCTGATTGCCTCATCCTTGGCTGAGTGGGTCTGTTTCGGAGCTGGCTGCCATTGGCTCTATCAGACATAGAGGAAGCTGATAACAGTTTCTCACAGAAAACACACCTGTAGCCCTCCCAGCTACCAAAACCTTGTCACACAAACCCAATACAGTGTGCCAGTTGGAAGTGCCATCTGTGGAATGGTTCCTGTTCAGAACTCTTGATAACCAGGACTCCTGCATGTCCATCTCTCATCTCATCCCTTTTGAACGATATAAAATATACTGCTTTCCAGCAAACTGGCAGTCTTACTTTTTCATGAACTTCAAACCACATACTATGTTCTATTCATCTTATAGTTGTCAGGTTGCCATTACTTTCTTGACTGTCTCGCTTTTTTCCTCCTTAGGGATCACTGTGGACAAGTTTGGGCTGATTTACTTTGTGGATGGCACCATGATCAGGAGAATTGATCAGAACGGGATCATCTCAACAGTGTTGGGTTCCAATGACTTAACATCTGCTCGGCCTCTCAGCTGTGACTCTGTCATGGATATTTCACAGGTAAGACAAAGTTTTGGTTTGGGTTTCTACAGAATAGAAGCTTCTCCCTTCACTCTATCTGTATGTCTGTGTGCCTCCCCAGGTCTGATAGAGACGTAAGGGCTCAAGGAGAAATATATCTCCATGTATTTTGTGGAATTAAAATGACAGAGTCAAAAAGAAAGATACTATAAAGACTGAAAGAAAGACTTAATTGACCTAACCGGAGACCTTTGGGAGAGAGTTTTTAAAGATGTCCCAGCCACAAAGCATACTTCTTTCAGAGCTCCCAATCAGCTGAAAGATACAGGTTCCTGGGAAGCCAGGTTTCATTAAGTTCATTTCTCAAGAAACCACTTGCTTTAAACTAAAATGACCGGGCAACCGTGCTCATTTTAGTAGGGCTATATGCCATGCTCTATTATAAAAACTCAGCTAGCCATGAAATTTTTTTCTTTGCTTCCCCCCCATCCTTATTTGGCCCAGCACAAATTTAGACCTGAATCAAATTAACATCTAGGAAATGCTGATTGGAGGCTATGGTGCCAAAATTAGCAACAGCAGGAAAACAAGAACCTTGAATTGCATCAGATTGCAAATTAGTTGCTGTTACCATCATGCTGGGCTTTTAAGTCCTGCTGCTTAAAGGTGGAGAGAAAAAAAAAAGAAAAAAAAGAGAGAAAAAGAAATCTCAGTTTGATGATTGCTTTACTTCTGAATGGTGCAGAAGAGAAATTTGTTACAGCCCAGTACTTGATTTTGTGGGGCACTGGCCAACCTGTCAAATTGTGCCAGTTAAGAGATACAGTCCTTTGAAATCTTTGTGCCACTTGTTGTTTGCCTGGATGCAGGAATGTTGCCCTATCCTATAAAAATATAGATCATGGCTGGAGGGCCAAGTACTGTTATTCAGCCACAATAGATGTCAATGGGGTTTCCTTTTTGTAAGTACCTACATAATTTCTGTGCTCCCATATAGAATCTCTTCATCCTGTTTTTCCCTCTAATTTGAAAAGATTATTCTTGTTTCTTTGCAACTGCTTCCCACTGTCCTCAATTTATGAAGAAGCTGAAATTATGTGTTTAAAAGCTCTCATGCCTTCTATAGAATAAATTTTTCCTAGTTGAAGACCATCTTGTAGTATGTTTCTCATCTTTCAGGCTTTTTTTTTTCTTTCCCCGAATTTCAGAGACAGTTACCACGAGACCATTGTGGATTCAGGCTTTAAAAATAATTTTCTCACAGGTTATTTGACTTGTATGTATAACTGTCATATTTAAATACTTCTGAGATAAGCTAAAGTATATCAGTTGAAGACTCTTTCATAAAATGGCAGGAGCCATTTTCAGATTAACCTGTGCTGTGATGGACATATTAACTGGTACTATTCTGGGCAGATGCACCAAAGACAAGTTTAATTAAAAAAACCCTAAACCCTAACAAAACCAAAACACACAAACACACACACAAAACAAACAAAAAAAAAAAAAGAAAAAAAAAATAAAAAAACCAACAACAAATAATACAGGCAAATAAAAACTCAGCTTGGGAAGTAGCTTTTCATCATTTACTGTGGCTAGAAGGATCTTTTCTGTCAGGCCCCTGAGGCTCCCTGGAACATGAGGACATGAAATATTTAGCTGCCAATGTTGACAAGGAATGGCTTTTAAAAAATTGAAAATTCCCTTGTCAGTTCAGAATAAACTCTGCTCTTGATGCTAACTCAAGGCTGCGGAGCTTAAAGACCACTGGAAGGGATGGAGGCATGCATTATTCAAGAGAAAACCACAGGCTATAATGTTTTACTACAGGAAGGGTTAAAATAGGCCAGGAGCTGAGAAAAGGAAGGAGATTTTACAAACAGAAAACCATAGTAGATAGAGTTCAGCACACTTCTTATCTATGAAAATAAGCTTCAGAAGCCCAGCCATTAGGAGGCACAATGAACTGAATACCGTGCATCTGATACTCTTTTTTTTTTAAATAGATAAATAGAAAAGGGATTTAAACATGAATAGAAGCATCAAAAGTAAAGCACGACTGTGTCAGAGAAGTTTGACTACAGGCTTTACAAACAGGAATCTCCCGTGCCTCTAGATCTTTCGTCTCTTTTTGTTCTTTTTTTTTAATTAAGATAACAGTGAGAGATGTTTTGCTAGACTTGAGCCTGCTGGCATCTACTCTTCCTCCTTCCAATAAGGTTGCCACCTTATAAAGGCAAAATATCCCCCCAAAGTTAGTCACCTCAGACAAATGGTAAGAAGCAGTGAGATGAATGGTGTGAAAGGAGAGTTTGAAACAAAGAAACAGGGAGATCTTGGAATTGCACAGCCTTGAGTGTGTCCAAATCCTAGAGCTCCCCATCACAGCACAACAGGTTGTTGGGTACAGAGAAAAAATGACACAGGTGCAAGGAGAATGGGACATAGTGGCCAGCTTTGCAGTTAACTGCTAGATAACAAGTCTACCTGTTATAACTTAGAGTTGCCTGACTGACTGAAAAGCAGTTTACAACTAATATACTTTCTAACTAGTTGAAAATCTGTCTAAAAGCCTGGCTGTAGGTGACCAAGAGAATTCTTCGTGGTTGGTTGTTTCCAATTACTTTTCACACCTCTACCCTACACCATTAGGAAAACATTTAAGCATTTGTTGGTTCCCACCAGCACAACACTGACTTTATATATATATATATATAAAGCTGAAGTAAAATAAAACAATATAAAAATGCACACCTTACTTTTTTTATTAAAAAAAAATAATTTGCCCTGAGTTCTATTGGTAAATGTTCCTTTGGTTTGTCAACTAAAAGAGTAGACTAGCTTGAAATGACAGTGTATTGCTAGTATAGAGCTACAAAGACAGACTTTCTAGTACTCACTCACTTGTGGTGTTACCAGTCACCTTTTCAGTTTATTTGCGTGTATGGATTATCAGTATAGAACTGTGATGTGCCACTATTAATTGAACCCATTCTTCCATTATTTAATAATAATAAAAAGAAGTGAAAACCACTGTGAAGACACGAGTATTTTATTCCATGAATTGAAATTGTCTGAATTTCTTGTGAATTGCTATTTTACATTTTTGCAGCATCAAGCAGAAAATCAGTGGTTATAACTTAGATATACACATATGCTGATACAGCTGCCAGCTTTGTGTCTTTTCCTCCTTGTCATTTACCCAGAGGATCTCGGCCACTTGTCTGGAAAATCCTTTAGTAAAAGGATCATTGTTTCGTTTGACTGATTTCATAGCACTTCACACAACAAAATTCACAGTCCCGGGTCTCTGCTATCAGGTTCAGGCTCCATCAGCTCAGAAAACATAGGATTGTTTGGAGATGGGAAATATCCCTTGCATCTTTGGAACTTCTTATTTACTCCTGCATTCCCTGGGCACTGATGTACCTTCCTACAGCCCCTGACACCTCACACTGAGATGGAGAAGCAGAGAGAAGCCATGGTGTGGAGTGAGAGCTGAGGAGGGTCTGCCTCTGCCCATTGCCCTGCTCCCATCACTGCTGTGGGTGTCCACATGTGTCTACTTCATGTGACTGGGAGCTAAGCACCCTCACTATCAGTGTTGTGTGCCCTATGGCCCCCACACCAAGCAGTAATAATTACTTGTGGGTTTTTTACTCTTTCTCCCTTTAACCCACATTGAACATCCTCATCACGATTGATTTGTGGCACCATGCAGTGAAAAAAGGTCTTGCTATAATAATTTCCTTGTGTTTTTTCACCATTAAGGTTCGTCTGGAATGGCCCACAGATCTGGCAGTCAATCCAATGGATAATTCACTCTACGTCCTCGACAATAACGTTGTGTTACAGATATCTGAGAACCACCAAGTGCGCATTGTGGCAGGGAGGCCCATGCATTGCCAGGTGCCAGGCATGGATCACTTTCTCCTTAGCAAGGTGGCAATTCATGCCACGCTGGAGTCTGCTACTGCCCTGGCTGTCTCACATAACGGAGTCTTGTATATTGCCGAGACTGATGAGAAAAAGATCAACCGCATCAGACAGGTCACCACCAACGGAGAGATTTCTCTTGTTGCTGGTGCACCAAGCAGCTGTGACTGCAAGAATGATGCTAACTGTGACTGCTTCTCAGGGGATGATGGCTATGCCAAGGATGCCAAACTCAATGCTCCATCCTCTCTAGCCGTGTGTGCAGATGGGGAGCTGTATGTTGCTGATCTTGGAAATATCCGTATCCGTTTTATTCGGAAAAACAAACCATTCCTCAACACGCAAAATCTATACGAGTTATCCTCACCCATAGACCAGGAACTCTACTTGTTTGACACCAGTGGTAAGCACCTTTATACTCAAAGCCTTACCACTGGAGATTATCTTTACAACTTTACTTATTCTGGAGATGGAGATATAACCCTGATCACAGACAATAACGGCAACTTGGTCAATATCCGAAGAGATTCCACGGGGATGCCCCTCTGGCTGGTGGTGCCTGATGGCCAGGTCTACTGGGTGACAATTGGTACCAACAGTGCACTCAAGAGTGTAACAACACAGGGGCATGAAGTGGCTATGATGACATACCATGGCAACTCTGGTCTCCTTGCCACTAAAAGCAATGAAAACGGTTGGACAACGTTTTATGAGTAAGTATATTATAAATATTGTGCTTCATTTTGTGTTCTCTGAACCATGAAAGGGTGATAGAATTTAATTCCTGGACAGAAGTATTGTCCAAATGGCCAGAACAGAGAATATTAGATCTCATGCAAACATTACATACTAGAACAAAGTGTATTACAGTTTGAATAAGCTCCCGGTATGAAGTCAAGAGACAGAGTTTCTGCTGAGTTTTTCTACATTAGCTAAGTAATTTGGACACCTGGTTCTCCTTAGCTGTAGTCAGGGCTGGGGATTTAGGCTGCATGTCAGAGAATTTTGTTTGGCTTTGAAAGCATTGGAAATGTCAAAGTTTCATCAGATCCTCTTTTTCGCAGCTTTTCACCTATTTCCTATGCCACAGTGTCTTTTTTGAGCTTCTATGAAATGGCTGATGTAGAATGACAACTGGCAGTGACTAATGGCAGCTTGCTCAGAAAATGATGCTGCAATTAATGGACTGCTCAGTTTCTATTGTTGTAACTGGCCTCACTAAGCTTTAAAAATAGTCTCAGAACTGTTGAAGACCATCCCGGCCCCAAAGAGTTTTTTGAGCAAAGACAGGATGTATTGAAAAACCCAGAGGTGGCAGTAACTTGAATGTGTATACTTCTTTTATTTATTACAGTTAGCAATTCCCTGCTTATAAATACAATAAAGACAACACATTTCCGATATCAGATAGGAATAAGATATCTATAACTAAATGAAGGACATCTAGAAGGGTGGTCTGCAAATTCATCCCTCTGTTGAGAACCCCTTCCCCTCCCTCTTCCTTAGTTTCATTTTTATTTTCATGTCTAGCCTCTTTGAAACGCTTCTTTAGTGCATAATTTCCCATATGGTTTGAACAGTAACATGGGAGTGTTCAGCTACTATAATAATGGACCCATTGTAAGAGTCCAATTTGGCTAGACTAGACAGTTCCCAAGATTACAAAGAGGAAAAAAAAAAAAACCCAGGAGACTGAGGGAAGGAAAACGGGCTAAACCCACATGTTCGTGTGTTAGGCATGCAGTTGCTTTGGTTCTTTCTTTAAAATGTTCCAGGCCCAGTTTCAAATTTCTTTGCTTGCTGCTCACTATTACCGCTCCTGCCTCAAAAAGAACGGTTGGAAGCTCTGTGATGAATCTTTTGAAAGGTTATTTGCATTCCATCAATGTTCTGCTTCCAATTACTACAGCAATATTCCTTAGTGAATCAGAGTTAATACCCTTCCATCTCTTACATTGAATTTGCTTGAGGGAGGCTTTAGGGAGGAAAGATAGGGTGGTTTTCTCTATAGGAGTGGAAGCCTGCTATATTGTCAGGACCATTGTGCTAAATCGAGGAGATATTTTCTTTCTGCAAAGAACCCAATAGTTCCTGTGCTTGAAAACAGATGTAGCCACTGACAGTGAAGCAAACTAAACATTACAGCTAGTAATGGTCAGATTTATACCTCAAACATAATCTTTTATTTAAAAGTGTGACTGAAAATATAAGGGAGATAAAATGAGACAGAAACTAAAATACAACTTACTCTGTGAATATAACAGTGATCCAGTATTTCTTGCTACCCAACAAAATAGCATTTGTGAAAGTCATCATTCTGGTCCTTTTATGTACTTCAGAAGAGTCATAAGAAAGCTTTTTAGAGCTAAATGGAAGCCAGTATTCTCCAGTGGTTAGACTATGGAAATCTTGACTAGCACTATATGATAGCACAGCATCACTGAAAATAGAACTGGGAATGTGTCTTCAGAGATATCTCATCCAAACCTGTGATCAGTTATCTCGATTTAACTGTTCCTGACAGATTCTGATGCAACTTTATAGAACTACAGGGTAAAAGTCTATATCTGAATTAGTTATCTCAGCCTCCCTTTATAGGCAACAGAGAGAAACAGGCACTTTGAAGGTGAGTTTCTAATGAGTTATGTCAGGTATCTGCTTAGGATGAGATGAGACAAGTTGTATTTTGAAAGTTTCTCTCTGTAAAGATAGTCCAGAATAATTAGCTCAGATACAGATGCTCACATTGTAGATATCTACAATTTGGTCAAATGGATCCTGTGAAAGTGCAAAGAAGGGCAAAAAAGCTGGCAAAGGGTCTAGAGTGCAAGTCTTATGAAGAGCAGCTGAGCCAAATGAGTTTGTTTAGCCTGGAGAAAAGGAGGCTCGGGAGACCTTCTTGCTCCTCACAACTCCCTGAAAGGAGGTTGGAGCCAGGTGGGGCTCAGTCTCTTCTCCCAAGAAACAAGCAATAGTATAAGAGAAAATGGCCTGAAGTTGCACCAGGGGAGGTTTAGGTTGGGTATTAGGAAAAATTTATTCCCTGAAAGGGTTGTCAAGCCCTGGAATAAGCTGCCCAGGGCAGTGGTGGAGTCCCCATCCCTGGAGGTACTCAAAAGGCATGTAGATGTGGTGCTTGGTGACATGGTTTAGTGGTTGCTTGGTGACATGGTTTATGGTAGACTTGACTGTGCTAGGTTAGCAGTTGGACTTGGTGATCTTAAAGGTATTTTCCAACCTATTCTGATGTCATCTAAGTTATTCATAAATATTGGTAGTGATAACAATGTATTTACCTATCATATTTTTTGTTGTCGGAAAGCTTTTTCATATACTTAATTTAAATCTCCCTGGTTTGCATCAGAGACTGTCACTCTTTACCCTACCCTACCCCATTCTATCCTAACCCATCCACTAGGGACTTAGAAGGCAGATCATAAAATCATAGAAATTTCTGAGTTGGAAGGGACGTCTAGATGTCTCTAGTCCAACCCCCCTGCTGAGAGCAGAGACATCCTCAACTAGAGCAGATTGCTCAGAGACTCATCAAGCCTCACCTTGAATGTCTCCAGGGATGGGGCCTCAACCACCTCCCTGGGCAACCTGTT
>JAAGNO010018243.1:76950-92473 GCA_033439905.1 Ceryle rudis
GAGGGCTCCAGAGCTGGACGCAGTATTCCAGGTGAGGTCTGACCAGAGCAGAGTAGAGCAGTAGAATCCCCTCTCTCTATCTGCTGGCCACACTTCTTTTGATGCAGCCCAGGATGTGATTGGCCTTCTGGGCTGCAAGCACCCACTGTTGTGTCTGGTCTTCTTCTAAGCTGTGAAAAGTGAGTATCAAATGTCTCAAGGACTTGTTCTGTGATAACTCTCAAAATGGAATCAGCAATAGGGAATCATCCAATGGGGTTGTTTTGGGTGGATTGGCAGGTATTGATTCCTGCTGGAGAGGACCCAGAGAAGGGCAACGAAGCTGGTGAGGGGTCTGGAGAACATGTCTTGTGAGGAGCAGCTGAGAGAACTGGGATTGTTTAGTCTAGAGAAGAGGAGGCTGAGGGGAGACCTTATTGCTCTCTATAACTCCCTGAAAGGAAGTTGTAGTGAGATGGGTGTCAGTCTCTTCTTCCAAGAAAATAGCAATAGGATGAGAGGAAATGGGCTTAAATTGCACCAAGGGAGCAATTTAGATTGGATATTATGAAAAATTTCTATACTGACAGAATGGCAAGTCATTGGAACAGGCTGCCCAGGGAAGTGGTGGAGTCACCATCCCTGGAGGTGTTCAAAAAACATGTATATGTGGCATTTCAGTGACTGGAAAGGGAAAATCAGCGACAAGTTGACAGGAATGCATAGTTTTTTTAAGGCTGGAATTACCTAACTCTTAGACTGACCAACCACAAGAAGCAGTACATTCTCCATTTCTTGGTATCTTAGATGATGACTCTCGATGCCTTTCTTAAGATAGATTCTCACCAGGAAGAAGATTTGCATTGAGTGAAACACAGACAGCTGTGATGAATGCAAGTGTGGCAGGATGAAATCTAAGATCTTTGACATACAAAAAGCCAAAGAAGATGGTGTAAACCAAATCAGTATTCAATGCCTTCAGGTTATTGGTTTCTCTATCAGATCATCAGGAAATTTACATCGAGGAAGTTTAAATGATTTAGAGAAATCCTATGATCATGAGCCGCTGGAAGATGCTCTGAGTAGTTTTCAGTCCTGGCTGAGGGGGAAGGTGAAGCTCATAACTCTGTTTTGCTTGTGACCAAGGAAATAAAGACATCAAATTTGACTTTGAGGAAAAGCTTAATGTTTCTCACAGCACATAGTCATTGTTTATGGGCTGGGGCAGGGTGAACACCACTGTTTAAAAAAGTTAAGAGTAAACATAAATTCAGCTGGCAAGTTTAAACTGCACCAGTAGCCCCATGAAGAACATTCTTATAAGATTTACCATTACCTGACTGTTTACAGAGGACCATAAACCCAACATGAAAGAGCAATGGTGTTGCAAGAGTCGCAATGTTACATGTGTGCATGTCCAGCATCTCTGGTTCTCCTTCAGTTACTGCTTTCAGCAGAGCATTTCTCAGATTTTATCATAGGGCTGCAAAGAGCTGTGACATATGGACACATTTGTGGGACACTGAAGGTCCATCTCTGGGGCAGACCAAGCTCCTCCCAGGGTTTGAGCTGGTACATTGGCTCTTCATTTCTGTCTGAGAAGGAGACAGGTGCTGTCTTCAGACAGTGGCAGACTTGCTTACAGCACTTAGAGCTCTTCCTTTCACACATCCTACACCAAAGCCTGCTGTAACAATCCTGCTTTATTGGATTTAGCACTGAGTAAGGTTCAGTATGTAATGGTGTGCAGTTTCCCTTTCCTTTGAGAGTGAAATTTAGCTCCCTGCAGTAATTAGCCTGTCCCCAAAGGCCTATCTAGGACTTCTCTGAGGGTTTTAGCATTATGTAGACTTTCTCTGCCTCTGCAGAGGGCTTGACATTCGCTGTCAATTAAGGCAGTGCAGCACAGCTTGTCCAGTAACTGGATTAAAGACTTGCCTTCCCATTGAACCTGTGACAGTGATAATCAGCAGCAAAGGAAGTTGATCTGGAAACTGTGCCAGTGGAACAGCTTCTTGTTGTTTCACTCCTCAAGTCAAAGACAAAAGATGCCGTGTGACTAGTTGCTTCTTTGTTGTTGCTGCTTTTTCACTTGACCTGAAAAAATTGCTACCAGCCTTTACAAAGTTTCTTAGCGGTTGCTGTTTATCTACTTCAGAATCCGGAAACTCTTCTTAATGTATTTCTTTAAATCAAGAATACAGCAATTATCTTGATTAGCTTATTGAGATGGTATCACTGTATGTTAATTCAATTTCCCTCTGAGCCAAAGTCAAACCTTCCATGCATTATTTAGCCCAGATGAGGCTCTTTCACTTAGGTCCTTTGTGTGCCCAATTAGTTTCGAAGGTCACCTCCTCCCATACAGAATGAAATACTTACACATCACTGCAGCCAAACCCAGAAATTCAAAACCTTTTCATGCGCTGCCCAAGAAGTTGCTCACAGCTGCCTGGAGGGCAAAGGGTGTTCTGGAGCCAGATCTGCAGATGGGTGGTAGGGGGAGTTTTGACCCATAACATAGGATGCTGTTTTACAGAGAACTAAACTCTGCCAAACCTCACACACTGTAATGGGTGGAAAGTGGGAGCCAGCTGGACTGAGCATGCAGGAGGACCTTGGATGGCTTCCCCATGACCCCAGGACTCAGCAGAGGTCCTACCCCAGCACCAGCAGTGTTTGATGCCCCAGTGCCCTGGTCTGAGCAACTGGGGTACAAGAACTGGACATCTACCCCACAACGAGATGCAGACGCAGTCTGCCTTGTAGTTGGCATTAAGGTGCTGCAATTTTTTCTCTCTTAGTCAAAACCAGAGATAACTAACACTTATTACCTTTAGAGGAGCAGCCACCTGTTGACTAAAGAAAAGTTAGCTTGCTGCATTAATATCATCCCTTTAGCTCCTGAGGATATCTCAGGCCATACACTAAGTTTTACGGGATTTGGAGGTGTCCTTGGTTTCAAGTAGTTCAAGTGAGGTTCTCTTCCTGCTCCTACAGCAGACTGGAGTATGAGAAACACTTCTGGCTTTTGTTCTCCTTCCTTTTTTTAGCAAGATATCTTTGCTCCACAATTTCTTAATGATAAAATAATTAGATTCTCATCAATGTTTCTCTGAAGAAGTTACAGTGAAACTCCAGTAAGTGGCGTGATAAAGCAGTATTTCTCACTAAGTTGTGAGGTCATGTTTTGAGCCACTGGCATGGCCTGAAATGAATGTCTGATGTCAGAGTTTAGTTGAGAAATGAGGGAATTATGAGTATCATAAAAGGGGGAGAGAGAGATAATCTTCTTCTTGTTTGGACAGTCAGAAAATTCAGCAGACAGGGGGTGCAACCCGGCCTTATGTCATTAAGAAGAGGGCTTGCCTTCATACATATTTGAGTAGTATTGGTTTGTCTGTTATAGAGTTATTTTCAATGCTGTGTTTAATGTTGTTTGAAAAATTGTGAAGAGATAAGCTTGTTCAGAAGCGGTGGGTGTATGTCTGTATAATCGCATGCAAAATATAGTTTGGAAAGTACATTAGGACACTTTGGCACTAAATGCAATATTATTATAGTGATTTTTTTTCTGATCTATTTGACTCATAGTTTTAAAAGGCTGATGAAATGTGAAAAAGCTAAAGTAAGGAAACCAAGAGACTCAGGCAAGGAATTGATTTCTGAATAGACGGTACTTAGGATGCTCTTTTTAATTCCCAAGGCCCAGGTCTCTACACAACAGTAATGTGATAAATGAAAGCTCTGAATGTTTACAAGCTAACAATTAGGCCTCATAAGCACCAAATACCATTTTAATTCTGTGCATTGAACCTTAGCTAAATACATTTCCAATTGGGAATGGATGGCAATGGCTTCCTTTGCTGGCCTAATAATTGTCACAGTAATTGTAACCACTGAGTCTTTGCAGCAGGTTTGAATGGGAGGCAGCAGCTGTGTTAGCAGGTGATGAATTTATTGCTCAGAGTGGCTGCTGTGTGTGCTCCTCTGCTTCAGTATTTCCTTAACTCTGCTGTTGTCAGAGCATTTGAAGAACACAGAAGTCTTAGGCTGTGATGAAAACTCTCCCACCCCTAAATCCCAAGACTGTGGAAACAGGCCTAGGCAGCTTAGCTGCAAAATGAGGTGACTAGGAGAGTTTTATCTTACTGCAAATACCAGGGCACACCTGCAGCTACATAAGACCCAGTTACTTGGCTTCCTTTCCAAGCTGAGCATGTGCCCTACAAGTGCCTCTATAAGACTGAAAGCAGAGGTGGGATGTGCAAGCCTATGCATCTTGGGAGATGTAGGTAGGTAATAAATGATACCGGGTATGTGCTGTGTGATCTAAGTCAAAGGAAAAATGCTCCAGTCCTAAGCAAAACAGAAAAGAAAAAAGGAACTGCTTGCCAAGAGGAAAATGCTGCATGTGCCTGTACTACCTGGCTTCCTGTACCTGCTTTTGTATTGCTACCACAGTGCTAAAAGGAGGGGGTTTTGGGCATGAGTGTTTGACACTTTATCTGCCACCAATTAAAAATAATAACAAAAATGGGACCATCCTAGTTGTACCACCATCTTACATTTCTCCCTTTGTAAGGCATGACCTCCTTGCAGCTGCAAATAGGTGAGCTGTCACTCCGAAAGCAAGTGCTTGGAAGGTCCCTGACTCACTGCTGGGCAGAGGTGCAGCAGCTCTTGCAAATGCAGAAAACACAGCTGGTCCAGGTTACTTCTGAAGAAGGCTGATGGGGCGACTCAAGATGTGCCAAAAATCTAATATATGTGTGCAGACATTTTAAACCAATTCTGGCACACCATTCCAGACTGTTCTGGCCTAAAATGAGCCTTGCTTCTCAGGAACCAAAGTCCCAGATGGACATCCTTGCTCTTGGTGAAGCTTTTCCCTTGTAGCATGAGTGTTCTACAGCTGTAAAAATGTAACTATGTAAATTATCTCTAATATACTTGTTCATTTTGACTTAAAATGAAAAATGTGTTCACAGAGGTCTAGGCACCATCATACTCTTTAATGCTCTTATTTTTTTCGTATTGTTCTAACCCATTTTGATGGGCAGAGGTTATTGGCATATTTGCCCATTTGCAAATATGGTGTATTTGCCCAGCAGAGAGCTGGAGGGCCATTTGTGAAAGTGCCAGGAACTGAATGTCCAGGAATAAAGTTTAAGCAACTGTGTGGCTACTGCTGCTTGTAGCTGTTAAAGTGAATATCCACAGGTGTTTGAGGCTTTCTTTGGAGAACCTAAGTAGGGTTTGCATGGAGTATAGGTTTTGTGCTGACTCCCACCATGGTGCTGAGCATTGTTCAAATAAACCACAGGACACTGACTCAGCACTTAAATGAAATAGCAGCCAAGTCCATCGCATGAACAAACTCTCTGTCCCCATCCTACCTTTTGCTCTTCTTTCCCTAATCCACAGACCTGATTCCTTTCACACTCACACCTGTACTACACCAACCTCACCCCTTAGGCTTCAGTGCAGCACATCTAGGTTTGTGCCATTATTTTCAGGTGAATCAGGCTCAATTTTGGGAGCAGTTCATTTGTTAAAATTTAAATAGAGCAATATAAATAAATCCCTTACAGTTGCTAATACCACAAAGTCAGAGGTGCCAAATTCAGACTGAACAGCTTTAAATTTTGGAGCATTTCAGATCTCAGTCTACCCTTATGGTTCAGGATGGTTTATATATAGGAATATTGATGTCATGGTAGGAAGAATCTGGGGTGTTACGCAACACACCTGTAGCAGTAACAATGTTTTCCCTGCTCAAGGGAGAGACTAAATCATATCCCTTGTGTATTGTCTCAGCAGATGGGGTGAAGATACTGCCTGTGACATTTTCAATTTAAGAGTCGCATACTGGTTTAGGAGGAGATGTGCAGATGAACGGGCAGAGAGCACAATCAAAACACCTATCATGTCAGTGCAAACAGGACAGCCACAAACATGGAGCAAAGCATTTGGTACTGAGAGCACTTTAGTTCTGGCTCTTGCAAGGAGATTCAGCTGACATCCAAGCTGTTTGGAAAAGCTGCAACTGGTCTCTGCCAAACTCTTGAAATGCAGTCCTGAATTCATCCCTTCCTTTTTTTCCCCTTCTTTTTTTTTTCCATTTCACAAGTAGCTGATTGATCACCAAGATCTTGGAGGGAAAGGGCAAGGTTCCTCTGTCCTCCATGCATGGATAATCCCATGACTGATAGGCTGACACTGTGGAGGGCCAAATGCTTTCTTCTACCTTCCTACCTCCCACTCTGCCCAGTGAGCAAGAAAAGCCTCACATGATAGTGTGTTCAAATCTAAGAGCTGGAGAGACTTGCAGTGAGCTCACCCACTTAGTCACTATACACTAAATATTAAACTTGGGTGGAAAAAAAAATCACCTTTTCAACCAGCCCTTCCTCATACTAAATCACAGTCAGAATATTGTCAAAAGCAAAGTACCAGTAGTGTGTACAAATCTGTGAAAAAAGAGAATGTAATTGGAGATTAATTTCTTTTTCTGTATAGTGCAGAGTCAGTCCAGTGGCTGCTCCTTGGTCTCTCATGTGTTGCAGTTCAAGAATACTTTTTTCTTTTTCCTTCTCTTTCTTTTTTGTTTTCTTCTTTTTCCTTTTTCTTTTTTTTTCTTTGTCTTTTTTTTCTTCCCTTTTTCTTTTCTTTCCTTTCTCCCCTCTTCTCCCCCCTTTCTTCCTCTTTCTCTTTCTTTTCTTTTCAATTGGAGGGTTTTTTTTATTAGATGGGGTCTGTTGTCTTAGCCCCCAGCTCAGAGTAATCTTGAAGAGGAGGATCTAGAACTCCTCCACCATCTGCTCCCCCTGAGGTCTGATCAGCTGTATCCAGACCCTCTCTAACATGTTTCTCACCTATTCTTAGCAGCATTGGGCAGTGTGGGGTTTCCAGTGCTCCATCTGTTCCTCTGGTTGGAGTAACAATGGACCTGGAAAATGTTCTCCAGCTTCTGACCTGAATATTCCTTGTTTCCATTCACGCTGATTACTTTTTGTCACATCCTCAGTAGACTTGATGAATGATTAATTGTAATCATCTTCAGAACAACAGTTGTCAGGGTAGCATCTTCCCACTTCCTTATTTCTGTTCATCTAAATCAATTCATTCTTTTTTTTTGGCTTTACCTCTTAGATCATGTTTCTAAGCTTGTTATCCTTAATGTATCATTTACACTACTATATCAGAGAAATGGTTCCCTTCACTGGACACTGTGCTCCATCAAATGCTTACCACTGGGTATTGAAGAACAAGTCCTGTCTACTTACCCACTATTCATTTCACATCCCCAAGTGATATGTTTTCTTGATCATCTTATATTTCACATAAATCATTCTTAAATGATACGTGGGCAGGACCTGAAAAAGGTCAAACATTTATCACTGATCACTTTTGCTTGTATTTTTCTACTGTTTCTCCCTAACTATTTAAATACCCCTTCCCTGAAGGTCCATCTCATCAGAAGGTCCAACAGCTCTCCACAGATAAGCCAGTAGAGCTTCCTGCTACTCTTCATTTCAGTCTACAATAGTGTCACTGCAAAGGTCCATTACCAACCCCCTGCTCTCAGCTCAGTCTGTGAACCAAGGGCACACTTTTTGCAATGCCACAAATGGGTGGCAGGATGGGCTGTTTGCTCTGTCAACTCAGAAGGCCTCTGGGAGCCAGAGTCTGCTTCTCCTTTTTATTGAAAAATAACCGCCCAGCTTGTTAACTGCTATGGGACCTGCATGTATGTAGCTTATTTCATCTGGTCCTGGTACACAGGTGTCCACATCACAGAAACCTTCCCAGATGGTGCTTGTGTTGACTCACTCACTGGGAAAGCCGAGGACACAGCAGGAGCGAAAACTGGACTGCTTTTTTACACTTCTAAATCAGCCCTTCCAGATAGTCCTAGGAACAATAAAAGGTAGACACAGGGGTCTTATCTGTGCTCAGGGCTCTACACCAAGTTCATAAAGTACAGTTCTCTACCTGATGTGGCCAATGTGGCAGGTCCTTCCTGCTACCTCAATGTCAGCTTTTAAAATAAGATAATTACAAAATTGCTGAAGACCTCAGGATACAACCAGGCAAAATGACTGGTGGCCTTCAGAAACTCCTAGTTCTACTAGACAGGATATACAGGCCAGTACTTTTCCATAAGTCACAACACAGTATATGGGAAATAAAGTTACTTTTGTAAACAAAAAGCATAGTGCAGGTGATAAGTATTGGAAAAATGTTGTTAAAATACAGGCTAATAATTATTTAGTCATTTTCTGTTCTTTGTTTGATTTTCTTCAGCTAAAAGCTCTCTGATTTTCTTCTCATAAATCAAAAAAAGTCAAGGCAGTCTGACAGAGACAATGTGTTTTTCTCTGGGAAAAATCTGAGTTAGGACTTCATGACTTGGTCTCTGCTTTATAGGATAATTCCTGTATCCCACTCCTCTGTTGATGCTGTGTACTTCACTTCATCCTCCCTTTCAGGTACGACAGCTTTGGCCGCCTGACCAACGTGACCTTCCCTACTGGCCAGGTGAGCAGCTTCCGCAGTGATACCGACAGCTCCGTGCATGTTCAGGTGGAAACCTCCAGTAAGGATGACGTTACGATAACGACCAATTTGTCAGCATCAGGAGCCTTCTACACCTTGCTCCAAGGTGAGTTGGACCACTGTCCCTGTCCCTCTCCCAGCCAAGCTGTACTCAGTAGATTACCCATCAGGAAACAGGCATCATCTTGATAACCCCAGCACCAAAAATCAGCTGCATCCTCAGTGCCCCAGAATGCTCCTCACTTGCTGGTACAGACACACACTCACCTACTTAGCTACATCCCCTGTCGCTGTAGTTGCTCTGCAGCTATTTTCTGCTTCATTCTCAGCTGGTCCTCTTCCCATGCAGTTCTCATGCAGTACAGTCCTCCGTCATCATTACCATTATTGTTATAACAAAAAGGGTTGCATAAATCTAGCTGCACTTCCAGCTGACCCCTTTGCTTCATTCTCTTAATGGCTTCCAACTTAGCAGTTACTTTCCTCCGGGAACAGGCTTCCAGCTGGTTGCTGGAGATCTCTCTGATTCTTTGTTCACTGGCTTTTCAAACATTCACAAGGGAGCATCTATAAAAATGACCATCCTTGTCCCCAGAAGGTCTGTGTGTAAGCTAAAGGGCTGGTGTGGCGCAGTACAAAGGAGAAAGGAGAAGTGGGCAGGCAGGGTAGGACTGGTAGGATCAGTTTGTGGCTGTTGGAAATGAGCACAGTTCTGCTGGTGATGGTAAGGTGGGGAAATGGAGGATTGATGAGGTGGAGGAAATGGTGATGAAGTGGGAAAGAAAAGAGGAATACACGTCAGGGGAGCACTGTGCTGACATACTAGTAGGGGCAGAAGCTGCAGTGCACAAACCAAGCCAGCCTGGACCTCCAAGTTCTGAAAGCTGAAGACTCCTTAAGGTCAGGATGAACTTCTGTACCCTTGGGCTTGGAGAAAGGAAAAGGACTATCAGACACTTAGTTTTCTTCACTCCCCAGCTCTCATTCACTCATAGTCTCTGCCTGATGGCATTGGGGTGTCAAACATCATTTCTTCTTGTGAGGTACAAAGTGCTCTAAGTGAGAGCAATGTGTTCCAGAATCACATTTGTTCCCACATCTCTGGGACACACATTTCTCTCCTGCTCCCTCTAATAACAGCAAGCTTTCCTAAAAGAAAGTGCCTGCTATGCCCGAACACTGCTTTTCCTACCTTTGGAGAGGGCGGTTCTGAGAGGGTGCCAGCCCCTTCAAGCTCCCCTCCCTGTTCCTTTTGGGGGACACAATGACTTTCTTATTCTTTACTTCAGCTTGCAAAGCAAATCCAACTTACCCTGCCCCATCCCATCCATTTGCATTAAGGCATCTGGCAACTGCACAGACACGAGGTTGGCTTCACCTCAAGAGTGTAATTAAGCAATAGAGCCCACTGTTGGGGGCCCTTTAGTGAGATAGTCAACTGTGATGTGATTTATACACCTAGAGCTGAAGGCACAATTACATAATAGCAGCACGGTCAATTGTCTCATTGTACTGCCCTCCAGCACAGGGGCACTCTTGCCATTAAGGACGTGCAGTATTACAAAGACCTTAACCATCTTCAGAAGTATAAAATTATGAAACTGTTTGTATTTGAAGAAACACGCTTTTCTCAAAATGAAGATCTGGATAAGGTTGCAGCAGAGGTGGCCTTGACCTCCTGAGGGTGGCTTTCCCACAGGCATTTAGGACTGTGAATTCCCAAACTGAGGTAACTGTTCATCGCAGCACTGTAGAAACTGAAACAAGGACCACTGAAGTTGCCCAGAAATTTACTGAGCACAGCTGAAATGTAAGTTTCCTTCCAAGTGCTTCTCCAAGGGATGGAGCTGGAGACATTCGCAAGGTCTGTGGGTATCTTGCCCACTCTGTTGTTCTTCAGGCAAAATGGATATTGCAGATCCCTTTGCATGAAAAGTGCTCGTGAATCTTCCTTCTGGACTCACAGCTCTGGTCAGCTTTCAAAATTCCTTGCTGCACCTTTAAGCAAACCTGGAACATACTGTGAACAGGTGAGATCTAAGAAGGCATTTTCAGAAGGTTATGGATTACTGTAGGATGGATTTAGGAACTTCCACATCACCTCTGTGGGATTTTGTCCTCTGGACTAATGACAAAATGAGCATTTGTTCAAGGCCAAAATAGGGAAATAGTACCCTAGAGCCAAAGCAGCATAAAATGTAGCATCTGATACCCCTGGATTTCATGTAGCCCTTGAGAAATGTTTTCCAATGCCAAGGAAGAGTCTTCTCTTGGAAAAATGCTGAAAGTAGAGGGTTTATATTCCCCACACTGTACCATACTGCTCATGACAATCCACCCTAACCCCTCTGTGGTGTTTGTGTGACATGAAGGAAACATCACATGTTTGGTGAATTTCACAGCAACCTTCAAGCTTTCTCCGGCTTCCTGGTGGAGGATGAAGGGAGGAATATCTTAGCTGTGCAGAAATATTTCACTGATTTAAAGCATATCTGCTGCTGCTTTCTCACCAAACTGTGCATCAAAGAACAAAAGTGTGACAGACAGCTGACTGTCCCCCTTCTCTTCATTTGCAGAATTCAGCGAGGAGTGGGTGTGATCCTGATGTCAAAAGACCATCAGTTTAAGTACTCAGTGGTACAGCTAAAATATTTGGTTCTATGCTGTGGATCACTTCTCTATGTTTATAGTGGCAAAATCCAGTGCCACAGCAGTTTCAGACCATGACTACTGTGTACAGTAAGTTGAGTTGTAGTCCTGCTGAGATCAGTGTGGCAAGACTCCAGCTGGCTACAACAGGACCAGGATCAGACTCACAATAAAAAAGACCAACTGATGTCAGGTTTCCTTTCCTAATTATACCAAACTGTGCTCTTTGCTGATCTATTTCATCCAGATAAGAGATGATAATTTCACTGTGATCTTGTTTCCTGCTGAGCTGTGGCAGAGTAACTAGTGAACAAAAGCCAACTTGCCTCGGAACGGAAAAACAATTTACATGCATTTTTAATGGGTGTTTTTATTCACAATTAGGTATTTATGGCAGCCTGGGAGACAGAAATTGTAATATTTTCCAGGTTTTTAGGAGCTTCGGTTAAGGCAGTCTTTGTATAATGTGCTTTTAAAGCCATTCTGCAATGAGCAAGTCTCATGCTTTCTTACTCTTCATGAGCTCCTCTCTGCAGAGAACAATGCCAGCTGGAGACTCAAAGGACAGGGTTTCAGCCTGCCTAGTTTCTGAAGGATGTGGAAGGGATATGTTTCTTCTCTTCTACTCATGAACTCACAAATTCTGGCCTCAAAATCTGCTGATCTGTCAGGAGCTAGTGGAGGCCAGATGTATGGAGATGTGTGGGAGCTTAGTGCCTCTTTCTCTCCAAACACAAGGACTTTGGTTGCTTCCTGAAAACTTTCCCAAGTGAAAGGGTCTGGCTGTTGTTTGGGGAACTGTTTATCATTAGCTCACTGTGAAATTTCCTGTCACTTGTCAAATGGTGAATAAGCTGAGGAAAGTAGGTGGTTCCACTTTTACATATACTGTAGTGATATTGGGATCTTTAGGATATAAAACCATGGAAAGTTTTCAGCTGGACTGTGATTTAAAACAAATATCTCACCACCCAGAGTTTTAGCCTTGAGGAAAAGGTTTTAACCTGTGCCCTTTGCTAGGGTATTACATGGCTCTTCCAGTGGTGCTTTTTTAAACCTGTGTAGAATCATAAGAATTGTCAGGGTTGGAAGGGACCTTAAAGATCATCTAGTTCCAACCCCCCTGCAAATGGCAGGGACACCTCCCACTAGAGCAGGTTATTCAGAGCCCCATCCAGCCTGGCCTTAAAAAGTTCCAAGGATGGGGCCTCCACCACCTCTCTGGGCAACCTGTTCCAGTGTCTCACCACCCTCAGGGTGAAGAAATTCTTCCTCATGTCTAACCTGAATTGACCTCTTTCTAGTTTTAATCCATTCCCTCTAGTCCTATCACTGCCTGACAGCCTAAAAAGTCCCTCCCCAGCTTTCTTGTAGGCCCTCTTAAGATACTGGAAGGCCATAATAAGGTCTCCCTGGAGCCTTCTCCAGACTGAACAATCCCAACTCTCTCAGTCTGTCCTCATAGGAGAGGTGTTCCAGCCCCTTGATCATCCTCGTGGCCCTTCTTTGGACATGTTCCAGCACATCCATATCCCTCTTGCAATAGGGTTTCCAGAACTGGACACAGTACTGCAGGTGAGGTCTCACAAGAGTGGAGTAGAGGGGGAGAATCGCCTCCCTTGACCTGCTGGCCACACTTCTTTTGATGCAGCCCAGGATACGATTGGCTTTCTGGGCTGCAAGAGCACACTGATGGCTCCTGTTGAGCTTCTCATCCACCAATACTCCCAAGTACTTTTCTACAGGGCTGCTCTCAAGCCAGTCACTGCCCAGCCTATATTGGTGCTTGGGATTGCTCCGACCCAGGTGGAGGACCTTGCATTTGGCCTTGTTGAACTTCATGAGGTTGGCATGGGCCCACCTCTCCAGCCTGTCAAGGTCCCTCTGGATGGCATCCTTTCCCTCCAGTGTAAGATTTTTCTGCAAGAATGTGAGGTGCAGAACCTCATCAGAAGGAAAAAGATACTGTCCATATTTACTTTCACTTATGAAAACAGAGTTTTCTTCACTGCGAGTGGGACAGGTGAATAACACAGTGCTTTTGTTTACAACCATTCAGAAATGCTCATGAAGCCTGGGTAAGGGAGCAAATGAAAGCTGGAGCTCTGTCTCTTTTCTGTCTTTAGACCAAGTCCGAAACAGCTACTACATTGGTGCTGACGGCTCTCTCAGACTGATGCTTGCTAATGGCATGGAGGTGGCCCTGCAAACTGAGCCGCATCTTCTGGCTGGCACCGTCAACCCCACCGTGGGGAAGAGGAATGTCACCCTGCCCATTGACAATGGCCTCAACCTCGTAGAATGGAGGCAGAGGAAGGAGCAAGCAAGAGGACAGGTCACTGTCTTTGGACGTCGGCTGAGGGTAAGTGAGACACATGAGCAGTTTTGGACTCCCCATCTCATCAGTCCCCAGTCTCATGACTCTAAGGAGTCTATGGCTCTAAGGAGACCATATTGCAGCCTTTCAGTACTTAAAGGGGGCCTACAGGACAGATGGGGAGGGACTATTTTATGAGGGAATGCAGTGATAGGACATGGGGTAATGGTTTTAAACTGAAAGAGGGTAGATTTAGATTAGATATTAGGAAGAAATTCTTGACTGTGAGGATGGTGAGACACTGGCACAGGTTGCCCAGAGAAGCTGTGGACCTCCCTGGAAGTGTTCGAGGCCAGGTTGGATGGGGCTTTGTGCATCCTGATCTAGTGGAAGGTGCCCCTGCCCATGGCAGGGGGTTGGAACTTGATGATCTTTAAGGTCCCTTCCAACCCAAACCATTCTGTGATTCTATGATTATTGTTCACTGGTCAGCCTCAGAAAAATTTCTGGATTCCTGGAACTTGATAATCTGTTGAACCTGTTGAGGAGCTGGGCTTGCAGGTCACTGCATCTCAAATGCCGTTGTTCCCCAAGGTGTAGTGTTACAAACAACTCCAGCCTGATGGTGTTCTCTCCTCCAGGAGCACGTGGTGCTTCCTGTGCTTGAGACTGATGTGTTTTAAAAACACTGTTCCACACAATGCACCACAGACTTGTCAGGGCTGTTTAAAGATCTTGCCTGATAAGCCTGTAATTCCTCTGCTAACTGCTGGCAAGACTAGTAACCTGTAATAGCAAGTCCTGTGCAATCACCCTGTACCTTGCTAGTCCCAGAGTCATGGGCTGATGAGTGATTCCTGGGAAGCTGCTCAGCACCTGGCAAATTCAGGCCCTCTGAGAAATATGCTTAGTGCTGTGTCATGCCACCACAGCAAAAGGACTGCAGCTATTTATTCACACTTAATCTTTTCAGTAAATATTAATGCTCTGGTTTCAGGATATGTGTTTCCCAGTCCTTGCTCTTCATCTCTCCATATTCTTTGCAGCGTGACCCCTGGCACCTTGGTGTGATTTTTCCCGTCTCTCCTCTCACACACTCGTCAAGCATTTCTCTTCGCACTCCCCGGCCCAGCCTCTGCTCTTTTCCCCTGGCATCGATAGACTCATATTTTGTTATCAGGAGAAAAACCCCAAACAGTAGTGAAAGCTGAAACTGCTTCTTCAGTGGGAACTGCTGTGTATGTGCAGACAAGTTGGCATTACCCTTCCCGTTTGCTTTGTCTCGGGGTTTTTATTTTATTTTAATAACCAAGAAAATTATCAGACAGGTCTGTTTTCTGAAAGGAGAGAGCCTTCTGAAATCTGCAGCTGTGTCACAGCTATTTGATGTTCAAAGCAGTTTCTACTCATTTGGCCACAGCTCAGTTGCCCGTCTCAGTATTATCTTCCAAAATTTTCACAATAGATTCAAATGCTGAATGTGTCTTTGTCTTATATTGTACTGTGGTCAGAAAAACACTTAAAAATTAGTTTTCAGGGTGGTTACTTGTGTCCCTATAAATCTATCAGCATTTATTCATATTTTGAGCCTACCAGGGCCCTTCTAGGCAAGCAGAAGAGCATCTTACATGCTTGAAGGACTTGGTTATGGCTCTGTTCAAGGGTCCAAAGCAGCTGAGGGTGTACAAGACATTTTAAGCTGCAGGTATGTACCTGCATGGCAGCATCTGCTCCCCTAAGACATAAACCTGCAAGGTGCTAATTGCCTCCCTGGGGATTGCCTGGCATTTAACTTAATATTCTGTCTGTCATGTTCTCCTCTTCCCTCATACCAGTAATTACTGCTTACCCTGGCAAGGGAGAAGCTTAGGGAAGTTAAGTTCAACATGTTTTTGTTCATTTTGGGAAATGCTGCCATTTTATGCCATATATGAGTAAATCCTCGCCCCTCACCCCACTGTTCACATGAGACAGCAGCAAAGACATGGTGCTCACTGGGGAACAAGCATGCCCAGA
>JAAGNO010018243.1:92573-112049 GCA_033439905.1 Ceryle rudis
TCCTCGCCCCTCACCCCACTGTTCACATGAGACAGCAGCAAAGACATGGTGCTCACTGGGGAACAAGCATGCCCAGAAAGGCTGCAACATCACTCAATGAAGCCTCTGAGATGAGGAGAAAAATATCTTGCCACTGTAAAGGAAGGAGTTCCCCTGAAACCAACATACTTTCTGCTGTTGTCATATGGATCCACATTTTATGAGTTGTGGCCCTTCCTCTTACAGTTGCTGGGTGATCTTGGGGCCTGATGACTCACTGCCATAAGTTCAACCAACTCCCAGAATGATAAGGCCAGATTCACATCTTCCTCCTTGATTCTCCCTAGGAAATAATACAAGACACATGTTTCTCTATTGCAGGGATAAGGCATAGGGCAGGGACTTCTGCAAGGATGAAGGGAAAGGGTTCAGCCCTCATTCCTTTTTGCCAGTTTCATCACTGCTGACCTGGCTCTGCACTTGACCAGGCAGCAGTAAAGCAGCACAAATATGTTAAATCAGCCCCTTTCCCTTCTCCTATCCCACACACCCCCTGAGAAGTTGTGATGCTCTGATCCACCCACCCAGCAATGAGATATGTCAAATTGGCTGGCTACAAATTTAACCTATCACTGGCCAACAGCAACACAGAGTCCATCTGCAGTGAGAGTGTTAGGTAAACTCTGCTCCATGGAACAGAGCTCCTTCCTTTAAAAAAAACCAACCAAACAAACAAACTTGAGGTTTTCAGTAAAGAAGGGTGTAAAATAATCTCTGACAGCAGAGCAAATAAGACCGCAAAAAGAGACAGAGCAGCTGGCTCAGCTCTTGTATTTATTTAACCATCAAAACTCCTGTCGTCACTTTGTTTTTCCAAAGACCTTGGCATCAAGTTAACAGTGGCATCAGGACCCAGTGTCCCAGACACTCCCCAGAGCCAAAGTGATTGGAGAGGTCTCTTGGGATATGCTGCTAACCATGCCTGGTGTGTTGACTAACAAGGACAGTCCAGCATCATCTCCACAATTTCTGCAAGGTGTCAAGGTCTGGTTATGGCCACACCAATGGTTTTAGCAATTTGATGGGAAAATTGCTTTGCAGGCAGTTATTTATCACATGGATGTCTTTGGCTCCTGGAGTTCTCATTGCAGTATTGTTTGCCCTCCTTTGCTGAAGGTTACCAGAGTGTTGTCATGAGAAATCTCCCCTTTTTGTGCTCTTGTGCTCCCAGGAAGATCAATACATGTTGTTTAATTATAATTTAAGCTAAACTAGCTCCATAGGAAGCATTGGAGAAATCAGAGATAGTGGTGTGTTTATGCTTTTCCAGAGTAAGCTAAGGGAATGAATAAAGCACTGTGCAACATGAGTTTGGGGTTAAATGTAGTCTCTCACATATTATAGAGGAGATGTCAAATACACGGTGAACTGTGGATTTAAATTTACCCTGTCTCAATCCTGTGCTGAGTACAAGCCTTGTCAAATGCTCTGAGGGGCAAAAGCTTTTTGCGGGAGCTTTTCGGACCCTGTTCCAGGATAAAGATTCCAGGGTGTGCTTTCCTGTTAGAGTGGGCTGTTGGATGATACCGTGTTTCTCCCACTATTTACTTTTTGTTTTACACACATTTAATATCAGCATTATCTACCTTTCCACACCATTAATTTCCTCAAGTCATACCTGCCTTTTAGCATTGTTATGAATAAGCTGAAGGTCATCTTCACACACATCATGGCACCATTTTCTTCTCTCTCAGCTGGCCACACATGCCCTCAGCTCACTTTAACTGTTCACAAGCTGTACTTCTTCCTCTTCCAATGCCAGCTCCTGAGATGCCTTCTTTAGAATTTTGATTTTTGTCCCTTATGAGGACATGTCCCCTGTGAGAACAGCCTGACACTTGGAATTGGTCAGCCTGCAGAAAAGAAGGCTCCGGGAGGACTCTATAGCAGTACTTAAAGGGCCTATAGAAAAGATGAGGAGGGACTCTTTTATCAGGGAGTGTAAGGGTAGGACACAGGGTAACAGTTTCAGACTGAAAGAGGGTAGATTTAGATTAGATATTAGGAAGAAATTCTTCACTGCGAGTGTCGTGAGGCACTGGCCCAGGTTACCCAGAGAAGCTGTGGATGCCCCCTCCCTGGAAGTGTTCGAGGCCAGGTTGGATGGGGCTTTGTGCAACCTGGTATAATGGAAGATGTCCCTGCCTATGGAACTAGATGATCTTTAAGGTCCTTTCCAATCCAAACCATACTGTGATTCTATGATTCTGATTTTGCAGTGTCACTATTCTCCAGGTTTCAGCACAGACATCTGCCCACACAGCACAAAATCACTGCAATGTTCCTGTCTTTCCCCTCTCCTGTCCCTCCAAGACTGAGGACCCCCTTTTCTCTTGGCTTTATCACATCCTTTCTCTTGCTGTTTAGCTTTCAGATACTCCCATATACCTCAAAATATATCAGGAGTTCTATCACACACCCTAAAATAATGGTCAAAGCTGGACCAGGGCTGAGAACAGTGCTCAGGTCAGGAGCGTTGGCACTACCAAGCACGGGATAAAGCAGTGTGTTTAACTTGCAGTCTGAAGACCTAGCAGCAACCTGCAAACCCTGGTTTATTGGCTGCAGCTGAAGGGCTGCAAAGTGACCTGAAAACTAAGCTGTTTGGAGTTTGAAATTCAGTCAAGAAGAATCTGCACCTCTCTAGAAAAGAGGGGTTCACCAGCTGAAAGAGGTTTGGAGCTGGTGCGATGGAGAAAGAGCAAGCTCATAACGTGGGGGTTTCATCCTTACTGTGCGCTTTGCTACTGTGATGATGTAGCTTTGTAAGTCTCCTTGCACACGCGGCTAAACACGAGTAGCGTTATCAGCTTCTTTCTGTATTGCTGTGCGCTACAATCCCTGAATCAAAATGTATTCTTGCTCCTACCTTTGAAGTAGATACCTTTGATCTTTGGAAATGCAGAAGCATTGGAGTTAATTATGCAACACTGAATAACCCCAGGACAATGAAGCTAAAACTCCAGCTCTCACAGAAAAGTTCCTGCTCTGTGTAACATCTACAGCAGTCAGAGCCTCCATATGTCATCTCAGGGGAAAGGCTTAACCTCCAGTACCTGCAGAATACTCAGTAAACTCAGAGAAAAGCTCTATTTTCCACTATGTTGACACAACATTCATCTTTCTTTCTAGAAGTATTATTTTTTGATGTGTATGAAAGCAAAAGACTATATATCCCAGGTTCGATAAGCAGAGTACCTTGCAAATAATCCTTGTCATTACATCTTCTGTAGGTCTATGATCACACCTGCTGTAGCAGTCCTAAGCATAGGTTTGAGATATGGACAATGTTTCTTTACTGTGGTGATATTTCAGAAGTACCCCATTTTCTTTCCTCTCTCCTAGCTGAAGTCAACAGAAGCCATGTTAGGACAACTCTTTGCTTTGAAAGTTGCCTCTTGTCCAGAGGCAAGGAACATCTTGATCCTCTCCAAAGTGGTCTGAAGAGGTGTTTGGTGAAACAAGGCTAGACTTTGTAACTTAAATTGTTTCCAACTTCCTCATCACGGAATCACAGAATGATAGGTGTTGGAAAGGACCTCTGGAAATCATCTAGTCCCATCCCACTTCCAAAGCAGGTTCACCTACAGCAGATTGCACAGGAACGCATCCGGGCAGTTTTTGAAAGTCTCCAGAGAAGGAGACTCCACAACCTCTCTGGGCAGCCTGTTCCAGTGCTCTGTCACCCTCACAGTAAAGACGTTTCTCCTTAATTCTTCATCTCGTGGGCTTAATTTGCACCAGGGTAGGTTTAGGTTGGATATTAGGAAAAAAATTTTACTGAGTGGTTAGACATTGGAACAGGCTGCCCAGGGAGATGGTGGAATCACCATCCCTGGAAGTGTTTAAAAAATATTTAAATGTGGCACTTCAGGACATGGTTTAGTGTTCCTGATAATATTTAGTAGACGGTTGGACTTGATGATCTTGAAGGTCATTTCTAACCTTAATAATGATTCTGTGATTCTCTTTCCTGTAGGTTCACAACAGAAACCTTCTGTCCCTTGACTTTGATCGTGTGACAAGGACAGAGAAAATCTATGATGACCACCGCAAGTTCACACTCCGCATCCTCTATGACCAGGCAGGGAGGCCCAGTCTCTGGTCACCCAGCAGCAGACTGAATGGGGTCAATGTCACCTACTCCCCGGGAGGACACATTGCAGGGATTCAGAGGGGCACCATGTCAGAAAGGATGGAGTATGATCAGTCTGGCAGAATTACCTCCAGGATCTTTGCTGATGGCAAATCATGGAGCTACACATACTTGGAGAAGGTAAAAATCCTCTTATTGCTCAGAGATGGTGCATTTGATGCAAAGGGGCTTTAGTCCTTTGACTCCAGTACAGCTGTGCTCTTTCACATCAGCTGATTTATCGTCCAGTACTCCTCTTCTGCCTACACAAAGATGCACATAGTAACTCTGATGTCAGATCACCATAGAGCACTTGAAAATAGCCTGAGAAGTTTCTTCCCAGTCACACTGAGAGCATGTCTCAATGCTGTGAAGCTTTGGCATTTGTTTTATTAAGCTCAACATTCCTTTGTTGAGTTAGCTGCAGTATGAAATATCTTCAGGTAAAGTCAGAGGATCGAACAGTAGGAACTTCCAGTAGGAGTTTCCATATGAAAACAAGTCTTCTGCCATCCTGCCTTCCTCAAGTGGCCCATTCCTGATTCACAGGAAATTCATGTAATCATAAAAATGCAAGGCATTAATCTAGCCAGGCTGCTGTAACACACTTTGCAGTGTTTTCTGGTGCCTGTACTCTGTAGATTGGCATGGGACTTAAATTCTTCTGGATATTACCATTAATCATTACACTGTCTATTGTCCTATAGATCCATATGCTGCATACCTGGGGCTGGAAGTTGTTATTCCTGTTTTGTATAGAGCCTATCCCTACAGTAGTTAAAGAAACTACAGTAACATAGCTTTTAAAAATCAACAAGTATTGACTTGTTCTTTGCATTATACAATCTGTGGATTGTTTCTTATATGCAAAAAAAAAAATTTCCCAGAACAAATAAACATGCAGGCAGAAGTTTGCAGTAAGAGAGAAACAGAATATATGGAGACACAATTAATTAATTGGGCACTAGAAGGTGTCGGGAGATGCTTTTTCAAGCACTATTTAAGTAGCTCTACCGATTTTATTTATTTAGTCTGTAAAAGCTATTGGCTCTGGGAATTTGTGTAGAGACAGCTAGCTACAAGGTATTGATTTGAACAAGTGAGCATTCTGAACTTAGTCCTTCCTCACTGCATCATCTGCTTCTTCCTCTGACCCACTCCTACTGGGGGATATTTGATGTGCTGTGCAGCTGCATACCTGTTACCATTTAATCCTATGGGTGCAGAGATTTATCTCCCTTGCCCTGCTCTTTGGATTGGATCTTGCAGGTTTTGTGAGAGTTGAGTATAACTTTGCCTGAAAACCAGGAATATAATCCATACTTTTCTCCTTCCCATCCAGTCCATGGTGCTGCTTCTTCACAGCCAGAGACAGTATATCTTTGAGTTTGATAAGAATGACCGGTTGTCATCGGTGACCATGCCCAACGTTGCCCGTCAGACTTTAGAAACCATTCGTTCCATTGGTTACTACAGGAACATCTATCGGCCACCAGAAGGCAATGCTTCAGTAATTCAAGATTTCACAGAGGATGAGCAGCTCCTCCACACTTTGTACTTGGGCACAGGGAGACGTGTCATCTACAAATATGGAAAGTTGTCCAAGTTAGCTGAGATGCTGTACGACACAACAAAGATCAGTTTCACTTATGACGAAACTGCCGGCATGCTGAAGACCATCAACTTGCAGAACGAAGGGTTCACGTGTACAATCAGATACAGACAGATAGGACCCCTCATTGATCGACAAATTTTCCGCTTCACTGAGGAAGGCATGGTGAATGCACGCTTTGACTATAATTATGACAACAGCTTTCGGGTGACCAGCATGCAAGCAGTCATCAATGAGACACCCTTACCCATTGATCTCTACAGGTATGATGATGTGTCAGGCAAAACTGAGCAATTTGGTAAATTCGGAGTCATTTACTACGATATCAACCAGATTATCACCACTGCTGTCATGACTCACACTAAACATTTTGATGCCTATGGCAGGATGAAGGAGGTCCAGTATGAGATATTCCGGTCTCTCATGTACTGGATGACTGTGCAGTATGACAACATGGGGAGAGTGGTTAAGAAAGAACTGAAGGTTGGCCCTTACGCAAACACAACTAGGTACTCGTATGAATATGATGCTGATGGCCAGTTGCAGACAGTGTCTATCAATGACAAACCACTCTGGCGTTACAGCTATGACCTAAATGGAAACCTCCATTTGTTGAGTCCAGGGAATAGTGCCCGCCTTACACCGCTCAGGTATGACCTCAGGGATAGGATTACTAGACTGGGGGACGTGCAGTACAAAATGGATGAAGATGGCTTCCTGAAGCAAAGGGGCAATGATATTTTTGAGTACAATTCAGCTGGCCTCCTCATCAAAGCCTACAATAAAGCTAGTGGGTGGAGTGTGAAATATCGCTATGATGGCCTAGGAAGGAGAGTCTCTAGCAAAACCAGCCATGGCCACCATTTGCAGTTCTTTTACGCAGACCTGACCAACCCAACAAAGGTCACCCATTTATACAACCACTCAAGCTCAGAGATCACCTCCCTCTACTATGACCTCCAAGGCCACCTCTTTGCAATGGAGCTCAGCAGCGGTGATGAGTTCTACATAGCCTGTGATAACATTGGCACTCCTTTGGCTGTCTTCAGTGGGACTGGCTTAATGATCAAGCAGATACTGTACACAGCATATGGGGAGATCTATATGGATACCAATCCCAACTTCCAGATCATCATCGGCTACCACGGAGGACTGTATGACCCCCTCACAAAGCTTATCCACATGGGACGGAGAGACTATGATGTGCTAGCGGGTCGGTGGACAAGTCCAGACCATGATATGTGGAAGTATATGAGTAGCAATAACATAATGCCTTTCAACCTGTATATGTTCAAAAACAACAATCCTATTAGCAACTCTCAGGATATCAAATGTTACATGACAGGTAAGACATTTAAATAAATTAACATATTCACAAGCTTGCCATCACTGAATAGGTTTCTTCTCTCTCAGTATCCTGGTCACCATGAGGTTTTCCAGTGTTTAATGTAGTGTACACAAGCTTTTCATTCTTTTCATTGCTAGCTGACCCCTGTGTCCAGGGCACATTTAATTCATTAGCATAGATAGAGACTTTAACTCCCAAACCTATTTTCTTTTCTCCTCCTTGGTGTTTGTTCTCTTTATTTTGCTTCCAGTTTTTTCTTTCCTCAGAAATCCTTAGTTTAGCTAGCAAGTAGTGTCCTGATAACCTTTCTCTTTGTAGAGGGGCAAATGTTTACACAGTTCTGCCAGAGATTTATTTGCAACTCAACATATAGCATGCAGGTTTGTTTTAGCAGAACAGCAACAGCAACTTAAACCTTTTATTACAGTCAGCCATTTCAGAGCACAGGCCAAAGCCCAGCTAGAACTTAAACTGGCTACTACCATAAAAGACAATAAAAATGTTTCTATAAACAGATTAACAGCAAAAGGAGGGCTAGGGAGAATCTCTATCCTTTATTGGATGTGAGGGAAACAGTGACCAAGGATGAGGAAAAGGCTGAGGTACTGAATGCCTTCTTTGCCCCAGTCTTTAATAGTAAGACCAGTTGTTCTCCAGATACCCATCCTCCTGTGCTGGAAAACAGGGATGGAGAGTGGAATAAAGCCCCCCACCAAGGGGAAGTGGCCAGTGATCTACTACACCATTTAGACACACACAGGTGTATGGGGCTTATTTACCAGCAGTCCTGGCTAACTGAGGAGGTCCCAGTTCTCTGGAAGTTAGCAAATGTGATGTCCATCTACAGGAAGGGCCAGAAGCAGGATCCAGGGAAGGTTATGGACCAGATCATCTTGAGTGACATCACATGGCACATCATGTACAGGGCAACTAGCTGATCACACCCAGTCAGCATGGGTTTATGAAAGGCAGGTCCTGCTTGACTAACCTGATCTCCTTCTATGACCAGATGACCCACTTAGTGGATAAGGGAAAGGCTATGGATGTTGTTTCCCTGGACTTTAGTAAAGACTTTGACAGCATTTCCCACATCATTCTCCTAGAGAAACCATGTGCTCATGGCTTGGATGAGTATCCACTTCACTGGATAAGAAACTGTCTGGATGGCTGGACCCAGAAACTTGTAGTGAATGGTGTTAAATCCAGTTGGCAGCAGGTCACAAGTGGTATTCCCCAGGACTCGGTACTGGAGCTTGTTCTCCTTAATATCTTTTATCACTGAAGGCACCCTCAGTAAGTTTGCAGACAACACCAAGTTAGGTGGGTGTATTGATCTGCTTGAAGGCAGGAAGACTCTAAAGGAGAATCTGGCCAGGCTAGATTGATGGCACAAGGCCAATGGGTTACGGTTCAACAAGGCCAAGTGCCATGTCCTCAACTTGGGTCACAGCAATCCCCTGCAATGCTCCAGGCTTGGGGAAGAGTGGCTGGAAAGCTGCACAGTAGAAAAGGACCTGGGAGGGGTTGGTCAACAGCTGTCTGGAGATAAGCCAGTGTGTGCCCAGGTGACCAAGAAGGCCAACAACATCCTATGTTGTATCAGCACTAGCGTGGCTAGTAGGACTAGGGAAGTGATTGTCACACTGCACTCGGGACTGGTGAGGCTGCACCCCAAATCCTGGGATCAGTTTTGGGCCCCTCACTCCAAGAAGGACATTGAGGGGCTGGAGCATATCCAGAGAAGGGCAACAAAGTTGGTGAAGGGTCTAGAGCACAAGTCTTGTGAGGAGTGGCTGAGGGAGCTGGGGTTGTTTAACCTGGAGAAAAGGAGGCTCAGGGTAGACCTTCTCACTCTCTACACCTGCCTGAAAGGAGGTTGGAGCAAGGTAGAAGCTGGTCTGTTCTCTCAAGGAACAAGCAATAGGATAAGAGGAAGTAGCCTCAAGTTGCACCAGGCGAGTTCTAGATGGGATGTTACAAAAAATTTCTTCCCTGAGAGGGTTGTCAAGCCCTGGAACAGGCTGTCAGGGGAAATAGTGATGTCACCATCCCTGGAGGGATTTAAAAGATGTGTGGATGTGGTGCTGAGGGACATGGTTTAGCGGTGGACTTGGCAGTGCTGGGTTAACAGTTGGTCTTGATGAGCTTAAAGGTCTTTTCCAACCAAAATGATTCTATGATTCTACACGAATCACATAGTTCAAAGTTTATCTGCCCCACAGAATTATCAGTTTCCATTAGAAGTTAATAAAAACAGATGTGTTAGATTTAAAGGCCAGATTTTAGAGCGTACCAACCCCGCAGCGTGAAATAGCCCCTGCACCACTTCCCCTGTGACTTTGTAAAATGACTGTAACAGGAGATTTGTGTATGTTTCTTTATACAGAAAATCATACTGTAGGTTAAGACATTTAACCTAGATTCATACTTTGTGCAACACCAGTAGTAATGTTTGAGAGGACTGTTTTGAAGGGACTCTTTTCTATACATTTTCCATTGGAAAACCAGGGAAGACAAACAGAAATCAAAAGTATATACATCTTAAGGAGATATAATTAATTCTTAAATGCTCCTGCTGTGTTTATCACAACTTCCCTGTATGCAACATATGCATTCCCTTAAATTATGAGATTGCCTCAATAGCAGAAAAAGTTACAAAAGTAAAAAAACTCATGTTGTTCTATTTCACTTGTATTTCTAGCCATTAGGATTCATGCTTTCAGGTTCTTCTGCAATAATCATAAGGATTAGATTGTATTTTGTTTAATGAAAAGCTGCTTTCTCCAGACCTGAGAAGATGATGCCATGAGGGAAGTAAGATATGCCAAAAGATGCAGACTAAGATCCTGTGTGTTGGCCTCACTCTGATAATTAAGCCTGGCAGAGAATACTTAGAGATAACGTCTCCTATCAGAAAATGCTCATTTGTCAAAACTGAATTTGTTTATGGGAGAGGGAAGAGCTTGAGAGATTTCTCAGCAGAACTGTTGTAAACAGCTCTCAAAATTGTCTAAATGACAAATTCCAAAAGAGCCTAAAATAAAAACGCCTTTTTGGTTTTCAGCCTTCTCAAGTTAAGTGTAAACTAAAGATTGAAAACTGGAAAAGAAAAATCAAGGAGACAAAACCAAAATGGAAGATCTCAATTTGAAATTATTGTCTTGAACTGGTATACTTTTTGAACAGTTGCTTCATGACATATTAACAGATTTTTATTTTCCTACTCAAGTTAAGACAGGACAAAATTTCCAGTCCTGTCTTGGAACAGGCGGTTTCCCACCCAGATCTGATGATAGTATCAAGGTGTCAAAATCTGATATATTAATGTTATATATGCACCAAATAACATTTTTTCCACTGTATTAAAAGTTCTATTTTTAGTTTTTCAAGAATACAGAGCCCAAACACATTTTTTAAGTTTCTCCTCTCCCAGTACATGGAAGAAATAGGTCATGTAATGGCATGAGTGCCGTGACCCCAGAGCTGCTGCTCTGGCATTTCTATCTCCTGAAGCTTTCAGGCATATTGTGAACAGGACCCACAATGAGCATGTCCTTGTCATCACAACCAAATCTGCCCGGACTGGGGCAGAGAGAAGCAGTTTCTGTCCCTCCCTCACCCCCCCAGGATTTTCTGTCCTTAGCTCGGCACCCAGGACATGGGAGAACAACACATGATGTTTCTGAGCTCGTGGGTACAAATTGGAGGCATGCAGAGGGGAGAGCAGGAGAAGCAGGTATTTATGTTTTGAGAGGCCCATTGTTAAACATGAATATTTTAGTGATTGTACACTTCATGGCACAGAGCTTTGCTGCCAGCTTCAGCAATCCTGATGGATTGAACTGACATTTCCATTACATGTGTCTGCATTAAGCACTCTTTTTCTTTGCCCTCAAATGAATTTGCTGTGAAATGTGTTGGCAGGGTTACTGTAGCTGAAAAAAACCTCTGTGATGTGAAATGTACTTTTCTGTCACAAAAGTTGTCACTGCCTCTTGGCAAATTAATATTTTTCCCCTCTGTTTTCTCAGCTCCCCACCTTCCTCCCATGTTTTGGGGTTTGGCTGGTTTTGGTTGGTTGGTTTTTGGGTTTTTTTTTTTTGTTCTGGGTATTCCAACACCTATTCCCAAAAAGAACAAGGTCCTGTTTGCAAATGTTTTGAAAGTCAGTGTTCTGAGTAGTGAATAAAGCCTGTCTTGAATCTTTCAAGACATGCTGCATATTTTTTCTGCTATTCAGCATCCTTGCTCTGTGTCCTTTTTAACATTTGTGAAGTGCTTGGGAAATGGTTCCTGCACCAATGCCGACCTTCACTGTTTTACTTTGTTCTCCTGACCAACTGGTCCACAATATGTACATCAAAGTTCTTCATTTCACATGAGAAGGATTTGGAAGCAGGCTGGCTTAGCGTTAAGCAAAAAAATAATCAAATGAGCCTTTTAATTTCTTTCCCTCCCTCCAACCTTTCTGTTTCAAAGCTACTCCAGAAACAATCTGTACACTGAGTGAACAGAAGTGTTTTTATTACAGAAATCCTCCCCCTTCCACATGGATTGTCGCAAGGGCTTTTTGGACATCTGCCCAATCTCAACATTTTGGCCTGTAAGAAAACAAGCAACAGATAGTGTGTTTGTTTGGCTCCTGGTTCTTCAGTCATCTGGAAGTGCCTTATTTGCTGCTTGCATCCATAATTTCTTTTCTGACCAGCTCTTCAAAACAGTCATTTAGGCTCATGAGGAATAGAGAAAAAAGTATTCAAAGATGCATATTTGATTATTTAAATTGATCCCTTTTTCAGATTGTTTCAACAGAGTTTATTGAGGTTAGCAAAATGAAAATCAAGCCCCTTGCACATCCTGCTTGAAGCAGAGCATTCACCAACACAATTCCAGTTACATCCAAAACAATTAAGACCCTGGGAGTTGATATTACTAAAACTTTACCTTCATACCCTTCTTTTTCTTGTAATTGTTATTTGTGTGCCAAAAGCACACCATATTGCTTGGGAACTGTAGCAGGTGTGTCCTTCTCTAGAGTTCAGTGAAGGCAAACAAGGTGAGATCATCAAATGCTCTGGAGTTAAGGGAGGAAGTGATGCTGATCCCAAGCAGATCTAGGAGTTAACCAACCTCATAATTATTTCCTCCAGTGGATTAACATTCAGCTGCTATTTCTAATAGCAATGCAATAAAAAATCAGGGAAGACTTTGTAGCATATACGGTTGAGTGCAAGAATGATGTCCCAAACAGCTGAGTTTTCCATCATGTCCCCTTTAGTGCTAGTGGTCCCTCTTTTGCATAGGACAATAGTTTATCACTTGTAGACAGTTTTCTCACCATCCATGGACTTCTAAGGGGTTTGTGAAAAGTATCCAAGCAAAGTACTCTTGTATCTGTATGCTTATTTTCACTATAATGTAGTATGTAAGGTAGTGTGGAGGCTGATTTTAAATGTCACTCTAAAGGATGACATGTGACTTTACACTGGTTTAATACTCAAACTACACCTTCTTATGAGAAATACCAAAAAAAAAAAAAAAAAAAAAATCAGAAATGAGGTGGAAATGCCATGGAAAAAAGCAGAGGATATGTCCAGAGCCTCTTCCTTGAACATCTGCTAAATGACCATGCTGTTCATCCTGAGTATCCTGGTATTCTGGCTCACATAACTATAAATTTAGCCTTCTTCCTGAAGGCCTATTGAGAGTCTTCAGGAAAAGAAGTGCTGTGGCTGAGGTATTCAGAGCTGACTGTAGAACTGGATACTTCCCATTTGGCTGGAGCATCTCAGCCTCTATTAGTGTATTGATGTTCCTGTGCTTCTCCTGTGTACCTTAGAGCAGTGCCTGACTCCTGCTGACAAAGAGCAGCCGTGGAGTTGCCTCTGATTTGGGCCATTTGGTCACTGCCAATGTTTCTGTTTCAGAGCTAGTAAAGTTCAGAACTGGACTGTGGTTGGAGGTGGAAAGCTCAGCCTTGGCACACAGTTCTTTCAGAGACCATTAAGATTTGTGTTCCTCACACAAAATAGACGCTCATCATTTTAGACAGACTGCTACAGTGCCAGGCACCACAGAGTCCTCCTCTGTGCTGTTCTCCTGGGCAACCCTGCTTGAGACATCAGATAATCTGATTTATGCTTCTCTTCCCTTCCAGATGTCAACAGTTGGCTGCTCACCTTTGGGTTCCAGCTTCATAACGTCATCCCTGGCTACCCAAAGCCAGACATGGATGCAATGGAGCCATCCTATGAGCTAATCCACACACAGATGAAAACCCAAGAATGGGACAACAGCAAGGTGATCCATGCAACTCCATACTGTATCTCACACCCTGATCAGCAAACTACCCACCTGCAACCTTTATTAAAAAAACCCTCTTTGAGCATATTCTCCCAGATGCCCTGGGAGATTGAGTGAGTCAGTCCCTGTTACAGTAATGAAATCTGGCTGAAAATCACATCTTAGGTTCCTTACTGCCATGGTGTTTTTTCCTGGAATATTTTCTGGTGGTTGGTCAATGAAATGATGTATTACTGTTTCTTTCTCCCACAAGAGGCCCATGTTATTGCATACTGAAGGTTAAATTCAGGGCTTTTGCACCAAGGATTCTTGAAATGAAAAAAAGAAAATTTTGATACAGAATCAGTTTCCACAGAATTTTTTCTAGAAGCTCATTTAGCCCAGCTTAAAGTGTCTTAAACAACAAGTCCCAGTACTTCCCTAGGAAGCTGTTGTGCATCACAGTGGGTCTCACCAAAAAGAAGTTTTAGATGATAGTTAACTTTCATTTTACCTGACTGGGTTTAATCCCAAGTCACTATGTCCCACTTTAAAAACAGGCCTGCATCACAAGCCATTTTAGTAGATGCTGACACAAAATTCAATGATGAAATTGCCAAGAAAAAGGCTTTTACAGCCCAGTCATTTGCCCCATTCTTCCTGTGGGGAATTATTCCCAGATGAAAGATGGAGGCAGCACTGTAAAAGGTTAGCACACTGGGTCTGTGTCAGGATCCGAGGGCCCTGAGTTACTCCTGGCCCTACTGCTTCTCATTTGTATGACCTTGAAAATGTCATTTACCTTTCAGGATACTCTTTCATCTCCTAGCCTGATTTTATTCTGGGGTTGGTTCATCTCTTTAGTTCAAATCCTCTTTTGTCTGAATTCTTTCTTGCTATTGCTGTGTATTCAAACATCATGAGAGCAGTGAGGCACCAATCTGCTTGGGGAGATCAGGATATGCTCTAATAAAATGATAACAATAGGAAGCGGAATTGATTCCAGCTGCCCTTTTAGCCTCTTTATCTATGAGTTCACTGAAATTTCACTGTCCTGCAGCAGGTTCTTGAAGTCCTGTACACATATTAAACCAGGAGGTAAAAATACAGTGTTACGTTTCCTGAACCACAGAAGGTATCCCTCAGAGGTATAAACAAGATATTGCAGATTAATGAAATAGTCGTGTGTCAGCCCATCCTTGGTACTCAGCCTCATAGCTATAGTGAAGACAAGCTAAAAAATGGACCAGTTTCAACTTCAGTTGAGAGATTTCTATTAAGACATGTGTCTTTATAGTAGAGGGGGACCAAAAGAACTATACCTTTTGCTACCATGGCTGAGTTTATGCTTGAAAACCATTATGCTGTAGTAACTTGGTTGTGTTTTGGAGCTCAGAGACTGCTTTTTTGTTTCTCTCTTCCTTGGGTTAGACAATAAAATGCTAACAGAGATGATTTCCATAATGAGAAATAGCCTCAGGATTTTTTCTCTCTGATGTGACATAGTCTACCCAGGCAAAGCTGTGCAGGAGAAGGCAAACAGAGGTTCGTTGAGAGACAGCACAAAAGATTGTCTCTGAATTGTTATGTGCAGGAGATAATAACTCTCACAGAACCACAATAGAAATTGTTATCGATGGTGGTATTATTATAATCATTTTATCATTAGTTATTATTATTAGACTTACTGAATAGCCAAGTAACTCGAGTGACAGCTTGAGATGAAGACTGACACTAGCTCATACAGGCAGTTGAGCTGAAATAAAACCAAAGAGCCCTCCCTTCCATCCACCCATTTTAGGTGAATCTGCCTGAATGAGCAGTAAGAATAAAAGAAAATCTCCATGTCCCCTTCCAATTTTTAAAGCAAGAAGCTGCAGTGAGGAATGTGTATGGACCTGCTTGCTAAAAAAAGTACTTCATGCAGCCATAATACTTCCAGATGAGTCACTTTACACTCAGATGTTGAAAGTAGAATTTAACCATTGCAGGTTCTTTCCTATTCTTCCGCTGTGTTATGACAGCAACAAAACATGAGCATTTTTATTTTAGCCTAGAGTTGCAGGATCATGCTGTGATAGCAAGTGGCTCTCAAATGCTATAGTGCAGGATTCTGTTCCTTTTTGTCACACTCAGAATACTGTAGGCATATATTTGCATAAAATGAATTCAGTCACATATGATACCTGAACACAGGATCGTTTCTCTCCTAAGCTAGCCATGCATCCAACACTGATGTTTCTCTTTCCTACTGGTTGTCTTTATCTTTATTGATGGAGCATGTGGAAGAAAATAAAAACTTTTCAAAATTTCACATAGGAAGTTACAGAATTAAACAAAGTTAAATGGAAGCACAGGAAATGTTTTCAGATAATAAGACTGACCAGACTGAAATGGTTTTCCAGAGCATATAGAGTAAGCTCCAGATCTTTTGAAATTTAAAACAAGCCTGTACAAGGCACTGGACAATGCTCATCCTGCTTGCAGTCCAGGAATATTCACTGAGTGCTGTATCACAGCTTTCTCATGTCCATGTCTTCCAATCCCTGGTTTCTTTGGGTCACATATATACCTCCTTGCAAAAGACCGAAGTATATTTGAGTTATTCCACTAGCTTCACTGATCAAAGCTGTGGCCCAGAAGATTGAGTTGGTTCTTTTATGTGAGAGGATTGAATAACAGGAGCATGACAGAAAAGCAACTAACTCCACATAAATAGCTGCTTCACATATCTTCAGAGTGCACAACCGGAGGGCCCTAACATGTCCTTCCAAAACATCCTTGGTACTTGCCTTGCAGGGCTGGAAGATGGGAGAGATAATTCTGACTTTGAGCATCCAGCAGCTCAGAAACAGCCAGCACATCATAAACCTTGTGCTAACCCCCTGCAGCTCTGGAATGACATTTAAAATCCAATACTCTGGTGTGCAGCACTTTCCCCCCACTTCCTCCCTGCAACCGTGAGGCTGTCTCTAAATTGTTTGTTGAACAAGTTCAGTGTTATTGGCCACCGGGGGACTCTGGGTGACCTCTGGCATATTGTGGAGCTGCTGCACCTGAATCCAATTTCTCTTTTTTGTTGTTGGTTGTTGTTTGGTTGGGTTTTTTTCCCTTTTGTCTTGTTGAACTGTCAGGTAATTGCTGGAGCCAGAACAACTCTATTTGCAGGGAGGGGTGTTTTGGAGTTGATGCTGATATTGTTAACTACATCATATTATTAACTACCCTTCTCTCCATACCATGATCAGGAAAAGTCCTGTTTTCTGTACTGCCCATTACAGGCTGTGCTGGAGGAACATTTTTTGGCATCTCTCATGAAGTAGCATTTTGGAGGCAAGAGCTGCTCTGGGATGCTCAGCCAGGGAGTGGGCTGTAGGGCTGTGCTTTCTGGCACACAGCCTCTCCTAAGGACAATCTGTTTGGATGACTGGCTCTGCCGGTGTTCATCGTCCAGGGAGGGCATCCTCACATGGCGGATGGTTTGTCCTGGGCTTGGGCCATCATGCTGTCTGCATGTCAGTCCATCAGCTCCTCATTATGTTTTGCAAAAGTAGTGGCCAGTTTTCACTGGATCTGATGTGGGGAAAAGAGTTGAAGTCTCAAAGACATTAATCTCTTGAAGCTTTATGAAAATAGATGAGCAAGAGAAGGATGAAAATCTTCTTATTTCCCCACAAGTGGAAATCTGCTTGATGATCTCAACTTCATTATCCCCCTGCAGCTGTGTATACTTTCAGGGTGGAGGAAAGACCCACCTGTCCTCTTAGCCCATAAGTTGTCACTTGCCTTTTGCTCACTGCTAACCAACCACCATCACCTTGCTGGCCAATTGCTCACCTCCATTGTCCTACTTGGATTTCTGGTTGACAAGTTGCTAAGCAGGCCCATTGCCTTTCATCCAACCAGCATGCAGTGCAGCCATGCTGATGGATAGGTGCCTGATAGACTGTTGTGGTTAGTGAGCTCTTCTTGCACCTCCACCAGCTGGGAGCTGGTGAGTGACATCTGAATGGGGACTTACCTTCAGGTGAAGGCCAAGTGGAATGGAGGGAAGAGGCTGTTTTCTGAATAATGTTTTTATTAACAGAGAGCTAGGGGGTAAATAAGAAGGAATTAATAATAAAGAATAGTTCAGAGAAGTCGTAACTTCCAAGCTTTTTGGAAGAAGTGGCTTTCTGCGTTGCAAGCCATATGGTGGCAAGAGAAACACTTATCTGTGTATAATGGCACAAGTATATAGAGAAACTTGGAAACATGTTCACTTATTTCCTATCTTGGATCCTTGATGGGAAATTAAAGCTTTCAGTCTCACACTGGAAGGCGGTATTTAAAAACAACAGATGATAGTATCTGGCTATGGTATTTTGAATCCTCAAGAGGTGCTGGCAAAATGCAAGAGGCTATTCAGAGATATCTGTAATGTGCCTTTCTCTTGAGCTCCATGCAGCAGCGAACAAATGATGAAGGTCATTCTCTTCTCTCCAATGGGTTGTTACTCGATAAAGTGAAATGTCACCTAAGGACATCTGATTAAAAAATACCGTGAGTAAAAACAAACCCAGCATATTTTGTCACTCACATCTAGCAATAAATATTGAAAGAAAATAACTATGCATTTCCTTCTTTCTTCTGTAAAACTGCTTTTATAGATACCTTGGTTTACAGTTGCTAAATGCAACAGCATTTTTTTTTTAGTATCACATGCCACTGCAGCCTTGGATGGAAATTTTCTGTTTCTCTTCCTTGTCAGTTCATTAAAATGAGTTCTAAGATGAAACAGAAATGGTAATTTCAAAGTCAGGGATACACTGCTTCTTTGAACTACATATAATCTGTTTGCCTCCACCCCCTTTATATTCACAGCAGAGCTTACAAACTAGCTGTACTCTGATTTGCTGGGGTTTTTCTTGGATTTTTTTTCTGTTGGATGTGTTTGCTTTTCCTTTAAAAAAATGCTATTCCCACATACACTCTTTCATCAAAGAAATACACTCAAAAAGTAATTTCAAAGTCTGAGTCCTGGGCTCATTTTCAAGATAACAGAGATGTGTTTAGTTATTGTAATAGTTAAGTAATGATGATGTTCTGCAGTACGAGCAGAACATGTGTCTGATCTCCTACTTCCTTACGTGACAAAAGCTGAAGAGAGCCCAGAAGGCCTGTAACCAGTGCCCAGTGGAAAACCCATTGGATGTAATTTAATTCATGATTAAAACACCTAAATTTAGGTCTCTGCCTGTGAACATGGTATCCACACTTCCGTTATAGCCAGCAGAGATCTACAATGAACTTGGTTGGTTGTGTCATTTGAGATACCCTAAAGTTTCCGGTACTTCCACATTGTCTACAGCATAGATTACCTGCACCCTCCTAGAGCAACAACTGGTGGCCCAGCAGGGCTCCCCATTGTTTCAGAAATCATGTTCAACACCACCCATTTGGGTGACTTGTCTGTGGAGCCCAAAGGACAGTTCAGATGATCAGCTGCTAGGAGCTAGGATTGAATTAAGACATGTAGATGTATGTGTCTCAATGAGTGATGGATGTGTGCACCCACTGTAGTCTGTCAACATCTTATTCATACAGGCAGTGCAGCTCACTTAAAGGGCTGTCCACCCTCTAGGCATTACTTTTAGACCAAGCTGAACACACTGTAGACTCCATTGACTGTGTAAAACAGAGGTTTGATTCAGTTGCCCATACAAGGGTTAAGTATGCAAAGTGGCTTCCAGGTGCTACTCCAGAGGGGCAAATATCTCCCAGAGGGTCTTTGGTTTCTCACTGGCCTGAGTAGATGCTGAAGGCATTCTGGGGCATCTCAAATCACAACAGACACCCATGTATGGGCAACCAAAACAGTTATTTAGTCAATGCTGACTGATGTGCCTGCCAAGTGGGTGCATAGAAGGCTGATAAAGACACAGAGTGAAGGTAGCTCAAGCACCCAGATCCTCAAACCTCCCACCTACAGTGTCAACTGGAGGTCAAGAGATTCCTAATTCCGTGGCTTTGGCCAACCACTTTCTCTCTGTTTTAGCCACCAGGAACAATGCCAGTGAG
>JAAGNO010018243.1:113907-131342 GCA_033439905.1 Ceryle rudis
GTGGTAGAACACTGGAACAGGTTGCCCAGGGAGGTAGTTGAGGCCCCATCCCTGGAGACATTCAAGGTGAGGCTTGATGAGTCTCTGAGCAATCTGCTCTAGTTGAAGATGTCCCTGCTCTCAGCAGGGGGGGGTTGGACTAGATGACCTCTAGAGGTCACTTCCAACCCAGACATTTCTATGATTCCATGCTTTTTCCCATCACTTGTAAAAGTTACTGAGGCAAGCTGGAAGAACAATGTGGCACTGAGTTGTGGGACAACAGAGTCAGTCCATATGAGATGCACCTGAGAAGAATACCTCCCCATTTAAACCTCTTTGAAGAGGAAATAGCTAACCAAGGCTGTGCAGTATACGCTTATTTAGAACAGTAGGTGTTTCATGGAGCTTAGAAACCTAAATACTTCATGTCCATAATTGGTGATGTCTACATTAATTATGTCCATTTTTTGCAAAATTAGAGCACTTGTGCAGTTGGCAGGGGAGCTGGGTTTGGCTCTTTGTCAGTCTATTAATTATATTGCTCTCTAGGCTGTGTGCAAGATCCCCCACGGGCAGTATGGGGAGAACCAGGAAGAGCTCCTCTTTCATAGGTGACTGGTTCCTGCTCCAACTACTATGCTGTTAATCAAAAGGGGAAAAGGAGAAGCTGCCCCAGCCTGCTTGGCACTTGGAATAACAGTCAGTCCTGGGTATTTTAATGCTTTACCACCCAAAATGTGCTCTTGAACTTGTGTACCTCTGTTCCCTTATAGCTTTCTCCTTTATAGATCAAAACTGCTCATAACCTCTGGGTGAGTTGCAATGATAAATCCTTTATTTTATTTATTTACTACTTTGGTGCTCTTCTCTGGAAATAGCTATCATGGAAATGAGGGTTTATCTCCCTTCCCTCACCATGTTACAGATCTTAGTTAAGAGGTCACACTGAAATGCCTGCATCATCTGAATTGGCTTTTTGCACCCAGGAAAGGATTTGAGCCTTTAGCTTGTGAACAGTTTAAGGCAATATCTTTCACAGATGTTAAATTTCTTCAAAATAACTGGAGTGCAACAAACTTTTCTTTGTAGCCTATTTTTAATCCTAGATGTCATTACATTATTGAACTGAGCCATTGGCAGTGCCAGGAGAGTTTTGTCATAGCATCCTCTTGCTTTTGTGAAATTTGAGCAAATAATTGTTCATGAACAGGGGTCTGTAAGAAGCCTGTGCTGCTATGAATTGATGAGAGCGTTTCCAAAGACATTTTTCAGTAATGATGAGCTGCTGACTTGCTTTGTGCTTGCTCCATTATACGCTAACAGCAAAAGTGACTTTGTATTGTACCTGACTGCAAATGATCCAGGCTATTGTCTCTCAGCAGTTTTACTGTAAGCCAAAACTCAAGCATCAGGTGTGGCTGGCCTTAGCTCAGGGAGCCTGGCACTTTGTAGAGGGTTTACAGGAAACAGGAGTTGGATTTAGGGCCTTTCTTGAGTTTTGAATTACTTGCTTTGGCCAGGATGAAGTGGGATATAGAGGGGTTAAGGCCACTTTGAGGGTCATATCTGTGATGCAGGGCCTTTGAAGGTAGCATAAGGAGTTACAAAGTGAAGTTAAAATAGAGAAAACTTTTACAAATACTTCCAGACTTTTTCACAGAAAATCTAAAAGCATTTTATAAAGCAACATGACTGCAAGATGAATGATTTATGTGTGGATGAAGAACACTGAAGCACAAAATAATTGCATGTCCAAACTAGACCCTCACACCACTGAGGCAAAAAAATCCTTTTCTACCTCAGTGTCTTTTAATTTGTGAGATTAAAACCAGTTCAGTTTATTGAAACAATAAGCATTCAGGCAAATAACCTGACAATGTGTGTCTGCCATTAAAAGGAATTACAAATCAGAAAAAGTGATAAGAGAAAAAAAAAAAAAAAAAAAAAGAACCTCCTCATTAGATGTTTCCAGGATGTTCTGCTGGTCTACAGCATGCTGATAATGCCTTTGGGTCATCAGGGCTCCCTTTCTAATACATCTTTCTCTTCTTTCTCTCCCTGCTCAGTCAATTTTGGGGGTCCAATGTGAAGTGCAGAAGCAGCTGAAGGCCTTTGTCACGCTTGAGCGCTTCGAACGAATCTACAGCTCCAGCATCGCCGGATGCCAGCAGGTCAAGAAGAACAAGAACTTTGCCTCTGGAGGCTCTATCTTTGGCAAAGGTGTCAAGTTTGCCATGAAGGATGGGCGTGTTGCCACCGACATTATCAGTGTGGCCAATGAGGATGGGCGGAGGATCGCGGCCATCCTGAACAACGCCCACTACCTGGAGAACTTGCACTTCACCATTGACGGGATGGACACGCACTATTTCATTAAGCAAGGGCCATCAGAGGGTGACCTGTCCATCTTGGGCCTCAGCGGTGGACGGAGGACCCTGGAGAATGGCGTGAACGTGACAGTGTCCCAGATCAACACAGTGCTGAGTGGAAGGACTAGACGTTACACAGACATCCAACTCCAGTATGGTGCACTGTGTCTAAACACTCGCTATGGGACCACCTTGGACGAGGAGAAGGCCCGCGTCCTGGAGCTGGCCCGGCAGCGTGCTGTCACCCAAGCATGGTCCCGGGAACAGCAGAGACTGCGGGATGGGGAGGAGGGTATTCGCTCATGGACAGAAGGGGAGAAGCAACAAGTGCTAAACACAGGCCGGGTACAGGGCTACGACGGCTATTTTGTGATCTCAGTGGAGCAGTACCCTGAACTCTCAGACAGCGCCAACAACATCCACTTCATGAGACAGAGCGAAATGGGCAGAAGGTGACAGAGAGGGTCGATGCGGTGACTTCTTGCCAAAGACAGCTACTCTTTTGTGGCCACTTACCTGACTGTGTTGTACTCAATCCTTTTTCTAAACTGAACAAGGCAGGGGGGGAGGAAAATAGAAAGAGAAGGAATAATACGGTTGCACTGTAACTCATGCAACATACTTTTTTTTTATTCCTCTTTAATTTGGCCTTCACACGTTTTTTGCAATGAACAGAAGGTATATTTTGCCGTAGTGTGATCACAGTGAAATTTACTGTCTCTTGTCCTTTTATTTTTTTTTTCCACCCCCCCCTTTGTGAGGAATTTGAAGTGGGGAGTCGTCAACGTACGTACGTCCTTAGGTGTGAAGTGCGAAATGGGTGTCTGTGCTAACTTGTGTCATCCTAACCCTTTCTGATTTGGGGCAGGGACAGATAGCCTTCCACCCAAAACACGGGGAGCCCACGGCATGCTGGAGAGCTCTCCCCAGGAAGAAAGGAGATGCGAAATGATGCTGATTCTGATACTCCGCAAGCGACCATCCGAATCATGTGCCTCAAAAGAGACCTTACAAGTAGTTTTCACGTTTCACTTGGGACATAGAGTATTTTGGGGGGCGCTCCTGCTGAGAAGAAGTAGATTACAGAGGCAAAGGAGCTGATTATATTAACTTGCAAGATGATTCTCTTCCTTCCTGAACTGGAATAAAAAAAGAAAAAAAAATCAGTCTTTTTTCATTATGAGAGTAGATACTTTGGGGTTTTTTTTGTGTGTGCGCAAATCCTGGTTTTAGTTAAAAAACCTAGCAAAAGCCAAGAAAGGGACTCCTGCTCTATTGAGAAAAGCTAAAATAAATCCTCTCTCTCATACGTAGAGCTGTTCTATAGGTGGATTTAATGCACCCATGTTGTACATTTGCTAATGGCATTACTTCATTAAATGTATAGTGTTTCAGTACACGAGGCTATGTGTTTAACAGTCCACTGTGCTGTATCTGATAAAAGCAGTTAATTTTTAGGAAGCTGATTTGAATTTAAAAGTAGTTATAGTAGCCCAGTGACATACCACTGAAAATTAGAGCGAGCTGAGCCCTGCTTTTCCTGATTCTGGAGCTTGTGTTTATTGGCTGGGAAATGCAGTTTTGAGTAGCATGCTGGCAAGTCGTTTATGACTATGGCAGATAAATGTCTCCTGGGGACTTTGGCAGCAGGGATTTTAAAATGTTTAATAAGTAGCAACAGCTTGTGAGTGGTGGGACAAGAAGAAGAATATTGGAATCAACCCTCTCACTGTTCCTTACATGAGCTTGAATTAAACAGAGAGCCCAGTTGACTGTTAGCAGTGAAGAAGGGGGAGGTTGGATGGAAATGCCCACTACAGAGGGGACCAAGTGCTTTAATAAGAAACTGCTGACAAAGTTACTCGGCATGCTAATGTAATTTGTATTCACATAACCTCTGTGCTCCGGTATTTACAAGAGTCCTTGAAATTCAAGGGAACAGGGAGATGAGCTTGGCATTCTCTTCCCTGCCTGAAACAGCCCTGTGGTATCAAGGGTCATTCCTGCAGACAGAGGCGTTACCCCACCTCTCACTGGAACTCTGTCTGGAGATGGCAAACCCTGGTCCCAAATAGATGTCTTGATCACACTTACACCTGCACACATCCTGACTCTTAAGAGCTCTCGCCGTGTCTCTCTGAGAACATCTCAATTCTGGGTTTTTTTTATTCCATCCACTTTGGTTTTTGCTTCCCAGTTCTGCAGAGATAACCCGAGACGTGCAAATCAATGCCAAGGATGATTCTTTACTCAGAGCCCTGCAATGCACCCATGTCCCCAGAGCGGGCCCTCCTGCACTTGTGCCACCACCACTGACATCTTCCAGCATAGCCTGATAGTTCTCTGTAGGCTCCAGTCCCCAAGATAAAGTGGAGGCATATGCTGGGCACGCAGTCCTCAAGCAGTGAAATGTTGGCAGCCCCAGTGTTATCACGTTTTCCTTTCTGTGCTGGCTGCCAGCTCCGTCTGCCTTGCTTGTCTGTTCCCGGGTGCTTGCCAGGAGAAAGGTGATGGGATGGAAATTCCCCCAAGAAACTGTTCCTCCTCCAGTTCCTAATCACTAATACCTTTGGCTGCATGGCCAGAGTTTTGGCAGCTGCAGAGCCCCCAGGGTTGACCCACACTGGGGACACCCACCAGTATGATCCTTATTTTCTGGTGGTCCCTCCTGCTTGCAGCAAGGGTGATATTGCTCATGCTGTAACCCAGTGCTGTACTTTGAACCACCCCTTGCAGCAAGAAACCTTTATTACTTTGGCAGGAGTGAATCTCAGGCAGCTGGGCTAGCAAGGGTATCCAGCTCCAGCAGATCTGGATGGGAGGAGATGCACTGACTGAGCCAACTCTAGGCTTTGGCAAGGGAGAAGTTGTTTTGAGCAGCAGCCTGCCAGGGACAGTTAAAAGGCCACAGCATTACCGCCTGCATTGCCGGTATCAAACTCTTGGCAAACTTCAGTTGCCCCAACGATGTGCTGGTGGGGATTGGGGCAGTATTGGCCAAACCAGCAGTTGCTACCTACTAGAAGGAGGCACACCCTCTTCCCAGGGCTATACAACTCCCTGCTTCCCCCTCCCTGAGTTACACCAGGGACAAATGCATCCCAGAACCTCAACTTTGTGATGGCTTTGAGTGTCTAAGCCAGCATGCACAAGCAAAAGAAACCTGTGGGAAGCTGGGTCGAAAGGCATAAGTCCTGGGTGAAGGCCTGTGATGCAGAGAGAGCTCGATGTGCATCCCATTTACACTGGTCCCCTCCAAGCAGCTCTGGCAAGAAGTGATGCTTCTGTATCCATCCCTGTCCATGTGTTACAATGTTAAGAGGAGTAGTGCAAGATTAAATGGGCCTTTCCATGCAGACAAGGAAAGGGATTCAAGTGTGAAATATTCCTACTGGAACCCTGCCAGCCTGAGATGGCACCTCTACAGCCTTACACAGCCTCTTCAGGTTATTACATGAGCTAATGACTTTGTGGAGTTCACGCATTTTTCAAGAGTCTTATGGTCACGCTGCACACGTATGACATGCCTAGATCTGGGAGTCATCCCACTCTCCACCATGGTGAAGGCAGTTTGGGTTGCATTTCTCAGCATCCTTAAGCAGCAGTGGAATGTGACTGCACCTGTCTGCCTTCTGGGTCCATGGGGGTCTTCTGGACCTGCACCTGGCATGGAAACTATGGACATTATGTCAAAAAAGGTAGAAAAAAAAAATATATATATATGTGAAAGTATATATATGTATGTGTTGTTCCTCTCTTTATCAAAATCAAAACAATTAAAAGGGTTGGTTGTCTAGTGTTGGGGACAAACCTGTCCGAAGGCAGCTCTTACATTTCTGAAGTCTCAGCCTCTCTCAAAAATTTCCACTCATCAAAACAAGAAAAAAAACATTTTCAGTCCTGAAGTCCCAAGTTTTCCCCTTTGTTAGTGAAAAAAAAAACCCAGGCTGCTGATGTCTGACCTTTTTTGCTTTGCTCATAGGCAGAAAGGTAGTAGATGCTCGTTTCTTTAACTCTTGGAAGACCTGGGTGCAAATCCTACAGCACTAACCTCAGTATCCCATTTCTCTACATGCTCTTGCAACATGCAGTTGAATGCCAGACCATTGCCAAAGGAAAATGTCACCGTGGCCTTGTGTGCTTTTATGGCTTGACTTTGAGAAGTCACTACTTTCTTGACTCCCAAAAAGAGGACTCACTCAGGTACCAAAAAGGGTTTCCCTTCAAAATGCAAAGGTGTACCTTAAATTACTTTGAACTCTTGGGCTTATCTCCGGCCTGAAGAGCGGTAGGAAGGATCATGGCTGAGGCTCACAGCTCAGAGGAGAAAGTCCAGCAGTCTGGAGCAGGGCCTTCAACTCCCAGGGTGAGCAGTGGGTAAGAAACAATAGTTCAAGCCCTCAGTAGCTGGTGCTGGTACCAAAACATGCCCCTTTTTGAAGGAACAACAGTCACAGGACCAACTTCCTGTGGCATCCAAACATGAGACAGTGCCATGAGGGCTCTGCCACTGAAAAGCATCCTGTGTGCTAAGCCCAAGGGGTGAGGAGCAAAACTAATTTGGCATTGCGAGAAAAGCCGCACTGTTTGTTTCCTCCAAGCTCTTTATTTTTTTTTTTTTTTCCCTTTCAACTGAAGATTGGAGCTTGGAAAAATCATTAAGCAGCAGTGACTGGAGGGAATCACGCAGCTCATCATATCTTTGTCATCACAGCTATCGATCAGAGCCACGATGAAAATGGGCCAACAACTCTAAACACCAGGCGAGAGCCGATGAGACGAAGGTCATTAAGAGCCCCGATGCTTGATTTGGGTTTAAAAGACACAGATGATTGGGACCAGTCCCTGAGACACCATTTGGTCGTAACTTAGAAACAGTGAGGGATGTCTGTAATATATCTGTAGTTGCTTTATTGAGCATAGGGATTGGTGTAAGATTCTGCTTGGTCTATTATAGACACAGCATAACTAGAATAAATCAAAATTTTTTTTTTTTAAATAAGATCTAATAAAGTACTTTTTTCAGCTGTGACTTATAAGTGTCATCGTGATAGATGGCAGTGAAATCCATTATGCAAAGACAAGGCTCTTAACAAGAAATTTTAGAATTCGATTTTATGATTTACAGAGAGGGCCCCCCTCATATTTACAGCACAGCAGTCTGGCTTGATTCAATCTCCACGTAATTGAAACTGGTGCCAGGATCTCGGTTAGTCCTAGAGCTGCTTTTTAAATGGGGAGGAGAAATAAGTGCCTATCACGTTAATAATGGAGCTAAAAAGATGGTTTCACTTGTTAAATCTCGTTTTATCTCCTCACTCTGGTGGCACTGCCAAAACTTGGAAATATGGATGCCAAGCCTCCGTTTTGGGGCTAGGGTTTCAGGGGATAAAATCTGGCTGCCATTCAGCCAGCAGCATCCTCCATCCCACAGCAAGTGTGGCCTGGGGTATTTTTGCTCCCGTTGTTACAGTCCTTCACAGGACAGCAATTTTTTCAGTGTCTCTTTTTATTATGATCACTAAATAGTTTGATATTTGAATTCCCCCCCACCTTTACACTGAAGAATTTTAATGAGTTTTGTAAAAAAGAAAAAAAGCAAACTATCTTTTTTTGTGGTTTGTTTTTCTTTTTTCATCTCTAGAGTATATTTGAATAAAATTACCTGTGACTGCAGAGCACCTTTAAACAGACACTGCAGGGACATGTAACGCCCTGTCCAGAAGCCCCCATCTCGTTCCTGAATGAAGGGCCACTGCTTGTCCCAAGGGCTGTTTCCCGCAGTGCTTTTACATCCTCTTTTACCCAAACTAAAAACAACCCAGCCCACCTAAGGGAAGGCTTTTGTGTCTCTTCCCTGTTTTCCTTTAATTATGATAAAATTTAATGTTCCTGACAAAGTATTACATGGCTCAACTGCTAACTCCCATCCCAGAGGTCAATGCTTTCTGGGCAGGGGAGCCCAGAAAACTAGAAGTGAAAAGTAAATACAAATATATATATATGCATACATATATATATAATTTTTTTTTCCTCAGAGCTGGAAACTGTTCAAGCAAACAATAGAACTTTCCAAAAAGAAATTAAAAACTTTTGGACAACTTGTGTATGTTGTTGGAATAGCCAATCAAAGAATCACACTTTTCTATTAAAAAAAAATGTTTGTGTGAGGACTTCTAATGCAGCTCCATCCAAGAAGAGGACTTTGTATCAAAGCTGCATCTGTAAGCCCAGCACTGAACACTCGTGTCATTACTCTTGTGTAATAATTTTCCTGAAGTCTGGAACTAATTTTTTGAGAAATTTTTTTTCTCAACAATTTGTGTTTCTAATATTGTATTCTCAACTGTGTAAATACAACCAGGCTGTAAATAAGTGCAGATGTAGATACCTTCTAGAAAAAAAGGAAAACAGACAGAAGTGACCGTGTGTAGCCTTCGGTGACAAATAAAAGAATATTTTGTGTTTAAATATTTGGGGGGGGGGTTAATTATTTTTCTGTGAAAATGTTTAATTTCTTCACCTCAGCTGCTTGGTCCTTACCTGGGAGATGGACCTGTTGCAGAATTTGACCAAAATATTCCCCTACTCCTTGAATTTGCTTCTTCAGGAGCATCCCCCATCTGTACCAAGGGTGTAGGATTGCAGGCGCCCCCAGGACTGCTGATCTGAGAGGTAGTTCCAGGGATGTGAGACATCCCTGAGACACTGGGGAAGCCTCCATTCTAGCAGAAAGGCAAGTAAACTGGGGGAAGAAAGGATGGATAAAAAAAAAAAAAATAAATAAAATCAAGTCATTTCCAAAAGAAGAAAGTCCCAAAAATTCCCAAAAAAGAAAAAAGTAAAAAATCAAGATTTCGTTAGATTTTGTGACATGTAGACATGTGTCCAGTAGACATGTGCATCTGACCCTCATTCATCCAGCCGGAGAAGAAAAGACAGTGCAGCACTTGCCACAGTGACCCAGGGAAACCCTCATGGGATCCTTGATACTGCCTGGTCCAGCCTGTCTGGTTGCTTGTTCTGATGCTTCAGGAAAATAGCAAGAATAACTTCAAAAATAATTTCAAAAAATATGGCTAGACGTCTATTGAGGAAAGTATTCTCGCATGGTCCTTGGGGACAACTTAATGGGAAGATGAAGCATAGGATCAGGTGGCAGTTACTAGAGGAGGAGCGGGGAGTCCCTCTGTGGCCATCCAGATTTACTGCCTGGGCACAGCTCTGCTTTCCAAAACCAGTGAAATTGGGTGTTTTAGGACAAAAAACAGTCATGCCTTGCTGGGTGTAATTCCCTTCTCTGGAGGTAGGTGTCTGTGATAAGTCAAATAAATGTCATCTCTCTTTCTCTTGTGGCACTAAACAGAGCCAGAGGGATCAGTTCAGACCTTTCTGTACACATCTTAAGTTACCGGAGAGGATTCTGACTGCTGGTGGATATTAATGCATATGAAATTTCCCTAAGATTTCTACCCATTTTTGGTCATTCCTGGTGGGATGTTGTCCTCTTCACAAGCAATACATGTTTTGTTTCATGGCCAAGTTTCTCAACATTCAGGCTCCAGCCACCAGATCTGGTATAGCTTCTCCAGACACCTCACAAAGCAAATGTCCCCTTGACAAGAACAAGTCCCCTCTTTGCTGTCCTTTTGCTACCTCACGCAGGATAAACTTCTTTAGCCTCACGGCACAAAGTCTACTTTCCAGCTGCTGGATATTTTTAATTTTTCCCTCCTCTGGTGTGTTTGGCCACCTTTCTTTTGGCATGAAGGTGTCACTTGCCTTCTACAGAAAGGCAGGGTCTTGCTCCCATGCTTGAGGGGAATTTTTATCTCCATGGAAGGCATAGGTCCTTTCTTTCTTGCCATAGAAAGTAGCTATTGAGTCAATTACCTGATGACCTTGACATCCTCTTCTGAGCCTGTAGGTGTGATTTGCAGCCCCTGCTCTGAGGCAGATGCATTAATTTGCATCAGGTTGTTTTTCATGTGCATTTTCTAAGGCTGTGCTTAGCCAGGGGATTCAGATCACCCTGTGACAGTGAGCTGCCCTCACTGGTACTCACCATCCATTACTTGTTGTGCCATCTGTGGTGGAAAAGACCCTGCTTTAAATCATTGATAACCATATTGAACCTAGTTTGACTAAGGACTAATTCCTGAGGGTAGACAAGGAAACAGCAACATTTTAAGTTGACAGTGATTCAGGTTTCGCTCTGCCTCGTGTGGCCATGCCAGATAAGACCAATGTTTTAATCAAAATATTGTGGATAGTAACTCAAGTGCTTTCAGGAGAGGTGTCCTGCCATGCCAGTTCAACAGGCCAGATCACATCATCTTTTTAATAGGGGCCATAGCCAGAGGCCACTGGCTTATCTTTCACAAGACTGCTTCTAAGATGTGAGCACAGAAAAAAAACAATGTCCTTTTCTGCGTTCCTTATAGAAAGCAACTAAAGCCTCAGCTATAAACCACACCTCGTATATAGTTGGAGAGTACTAAACCCAAAGAATTGCAATTATATTCATATGAGAAAAATAGACATGCAGAAAATACAAGTCATATGCCTTCAGGTGGGTCATACCCATAGGTGCAAGTGCTCCAGCCTGATGGCCCTTTTCAGGGCCAAAACCAGTGCTACTGTCTGGTATAGCACATCACACAGCACACCTGAAATAGTGGTCCCTCCAGGACATTTTAGCTTCGTTGCTGTGTCTTGACATGGTGTATGCACCCATGCAGTGATGGGATGCAACAGTTCAGGCAGATAAATAACAGCTGCAGCACACTCCCACCACACAGCATGGACAGGGCAATGGCACACCTGCAGCCTGGAGAAAGTCCAGGGTTACAATCTAACACTCCTAATGCCTTCAGTTCTCCAGAAAGATGTAGATTCAAGATAAAGAAAAGTTGAGCTGCTGCTGAGAGTGGGGACAGAAATTCTTGTAAAGAGTGACCTACTTTAAAAAATTATCTGATTGTTAGTGCATCCCTTTGAAGCAACTGACCTTGGTCTTCATGAAAGCATGGCAGTTCTGGTTTGGACAAGTCATTTTTACATGGCAATATTTGTAGAGAAATTTCCAGCGAAAGAGATGCTCCTTTGAATGCAATCTGCTGACATAGTGGCAGTCCTGAAAGGGACTCACATGAGTTACTGTGATTTTTGATCTTTTAAGAGCATTTCTTGGGTTCTGCCTGGAAAAGTGTTCCAACCACCAGCCCACTTCACAAGCCTTTCTACACACCTTTCTTCTCTTCCAGCATGTTGTTTGTAAAAACAAGAGACTTCCAAAGCCCTGACATCACATCCTTGTCAGGATTTATTCTGCAAAAGATGGGAAGGGATATACGAACAGGGCAAGAGCTGTGTCCTTGTGGTTAATGACCCAGCATACTCAGGCTTAAAACCAGCTTGTCTCCCACTCTCTGAATTAAATAAAAGAGAACCACAGCCAAAATACAGCTCTAGGTTTGGTCTTTGGCCCACCACATTGCACAGGCTGCTTGAGCAGCTCCGAGTCCACCTCTTGAGTCACGGAGCAGAGTTTTTTAACCTCAAGTTCAGAAAATGTTTTCTTACCCCAGGGTTTCTCAGGCAGGGGAAGTTGACGGACGGATCATTAGAGCAAGCTTGTTCAGCAAAGCCAGTCCCGCAAGTGAGATGCTGCAAGCCAGCGGGACCACGCAATGGCTTTGATTTCTGCCTCCAAGAGCAGATGAGAAGGGTCTGTTAGTTCATCATTATGCTGTTATTTTCCATCTGGGAGATACTCATATCCTCCAGGAGTTTTACATAACCAGACCTCATCATCCACCATCAATCTGAGCTTCAAAACCCTCAAGACCTAAACTTGAAGCCGGCATGTGACAAGCCTGGCAAAAAAGCATTCCTAACAAGCAGAACTGCTCATCAGTGGTAGAGAGATAATCAAGACAGAAGGTTAATAAGCCATGGCAGGTCACAGGCTGGTAGAAGATTGTACGACTACACTCTGTGATGCAGGCAGAAAGGTGTTCATGAAACCACTTCTACAAATCTTCCTCCATGTAATCCCTGGCCCCAGCTTTTAATGGAAAAAAAAAAAGGAGTAAAACTGATTTTCAGCTGAAGTATACACAGAAATAAGGATTTTGTGGTCATTTGAAACAGCTGTGCTTCATACCTGTGCTGTGCTTCTCATCAGAAATTTCCTTCCAGATACAGAAAATATTGCCTCCACCTTACAAGTGGGACAAGTAAGGCACTGAGGTTAAATGTTTGGTCAGAGATCACATGGTTGGAGGTTAAATAATTAAAAAATCATGATTCTAAGGCCCTGTTCTAGTCACTAGCTGGAATGACCTCTTCTGGGATGAGTTTTCTTATTGTATCTCATTACTTTGTTGTCTGAGTCACAGCATTTTTAATTAGAGCTGCTCCCACACCCCTGTAATAAAGTAATGTTTAAAGGGGCTGATTTCAGAATGCAGGGATCAAAGAACATTTGGGAACAGCACTGCCACCCTCTGTTGGGCTGGTAAGATCTCTCATCACCGCAGGTGAGCAGGCTCTTCACACCAGGATGAGACTGAAACGCAGTGTTTGCTGCATTTCAGAATTGCCTCTAGTCTGGAGGGAAGAACTGGCTCTTCCTGGTTTCCTGTGTGCAGTCTTCACAGTGGGATGGAGCTTGGTCACAAACAGGAGAAAAATGTTCATTAGCAGCAGTAATCTGGAGTTTCTGATTTTCAGACAACTTCAGAAGATTCTTGTTTAGCACTTTATATTAGATGTCCAAATCCAGCACATGGTAGTCCACAATGGTACATGGCCGTGAACCAGCCACGGAAAGGCTCATGGCAGAAGTCACTGAAGCAAAGACATCAGTAAGGGTCAGTCAAGACCCTACTTCTATACCTAAAAAACTTCTCTATTCATACTGTGCAGGATAAGCATTCCTGGGGCAGGAAGAAAGTACACCAAACCTTGACACCAGTCCAGGAGTGGGTCCCAAAGGTAGCCCAAGAGTGCAACTACCTTGAGGATCTCACTGACTTGCTGCTGAGACCTCCACTGCCCAATGGGTGAGTGGCACCAAGATATCATTTTGATGTCAGCTGTTGGATCTCAGTAATCCCTGAGTTTTGGTCCAGGAACCTAAGCTAGCAGCTGTAAGAGGTTAGCCTCCTTGAGAGATTACTTTCTGTCATTCGGGACATGTTCTGTGCTAGGGTCCTCTTGTGTTCGTAGTGTATGCCCTTGCTTGTGCCAGTTCTGCTTCAGGGAAAATAGTTGGGGCAAGATACTACACACTGGCATCACTCTCTATCTCCACCACACTTTCATGCTATGCCTCCAGCGTTCACATAACTCTGGAAGTCACACCAGGAAAAGCCATTTCCAGCGTTTAGTGAGACATGATCAAGGGAAGTCACCTGCATGCCCCTTCCCTGGAAGTGTTCAAGGCCAGGGTGAATGGGGCGTGTAGCAACCTGGTCTAGGGGATGTTGTCCCTGCCCATGGTATGGGGGTTGGAACTAGATGATATTTAAGGTCCCTTCCAACTCAAACCATTCTATGATTCTATGACCACGGCTTTGGGAAACTCAGGGCTTCACATCTACACAGTACGCAGGCACAACAAGCTGCATGATCTCCATGGGCTACTCACAGCCCACTACTGAAAAGGAGTTTTATATTCACACAGAAACATATGTAGATATATAAAAATATGCGTATGTTTAAAAGAAGCAGCCACAAGATAGATTTTCAGGCCCTTATAAACATTTAGGAGAATCTTTCACCTCCTCCTGCTCTCCACACACCCTTACAAAGCTGCACCCCCCCCTCCCCCCCTCCCCTGCCCGCAGGTCCCCTTTCGGCCAGCAGAGCACTGTGTGATTGCTCAGTGCCCTACATCACCAGGTCTTGTCATCTGGCAGCTTTTCTAAACACGGCTTTCTTCCTCTCAGCAATTCTGTGGGGACCTTGAGAAATGACTGCAGCAAACATGCCCTGGCACTTCAAAGTTGGAGGGCTGACGACTCTTGAAATGCACTTTTCTTCTTGTCTTTTTTTATATACATATATATTCCCCTCACATGTCTAACAATGCCATCTGTGTTGGCACAAGCTCTGTCTCTGGCCATGAACCTGTGCAAGAGAGTGATCCAGGTCCAAGGATGTTTTTAATATTTTCTATAATCAAATAGGGAAAAACAGACTTCTGTATGAAAACCCTTGGGAAGGCATAAAAAGCAGTCCGGTTTTTGCATTTTGCAACATAAAACTACTTGGAAATGGCCAAATTCTTCCTTCTAAGTTTTGATTTCTAGATGAAACATGTAGAGGAAGAACCCACTGCTGCATACTCCTCTACAGCCAACAGAGAACAAGTAATTGAGGTCTTAGGTGAGCTGGTGGCTTGTTGTGTTCTTCTGTCCACCTCTCTGTCTATGGGGAGATACCTCAGATAAGTGGATGAACTGGCTCTACAGTAAAATGAAGTCAGCTGAACTTGAGGGAGAAAACCCAACCTTCTGAAATCAGCCATTTCCTCTTTGTCTTTTACTTTCCTCTCATGGAATGAGAAATTAAATGTTCCCCAGCCTTATGAAGAGAAACATTCAGTGAGGAACTCGGCTTCTAAACTAGCCAGAAGGGTAAAATTGCAAAGCCAGAAATGTCTTTCATGAAGGTCCGCATTCATGATTTGATATTTTAAAAGTTTTCTCATCATCTTTTGCTAAATCTATTCAAACGTAACACAAATTTGCAAATCATTTCAGTTGTCATGCATGTCACTTTTACAAGTGTATTCTTGGTCCAAACACCATGGTTGCTATCTGTCTACTTTGGACACTTAGGTGCAAAAGAATGCTGGCAGAGTACACTGGCTCTTGTGTGTCCATCTTTGGGACCAGCTTTTCTCCTGGCCTTGGTTCACCACCAAATACACTGAGGCTGGGGGACTTGATGGGGTATCTCCATTTGGCAAGTCTGGCTCAATGTCTGCAGTCTCTGTAGGCAATGACACTTGCATGCATTGAACGCACAGAACAAATGTGGAACACCAGTGAGCTTTACTTCAGACCAAACCTAAGGGTTTACCTCGATGTTTTCTTCTAATATCACTCCTTTGGCACTCTGTGGCTGCTCCATACCGTGACCAAAGACTCAACAGTGGATGTGTCAGTGCTAAGAGATGGACAACCACCCACACCAGCACAGAAGGGTGTGCTCCATGGCAAGATCCACTGGAGAGACCATGTACCTCTGTGCAGAATCTAGCCATGAGCAGGGTCCTCGGGTCCTGCCACACTGCTGAAGACAAAGGGAATTGCTTCACCGTGTCTGGAAATCTCTCCCCAGCAGTAAACTCTATATAAATTACTCATGGGGCTGTGAAAACACCACATCCCCACACACCCTCCCCCAACATTTATTCCCAACATTTGGAAGGTACATAACATAGCAGCTCTCAAGCAATGATTGCCTCTTTCATAACATCTTCTCTTTAAAAGAAAATGTTTAAGTGTTTGTCAGTCTAACTTTTGATATTTGCTATGCAATGGATCAAAGTGCCCTGATAATAAAAAGAAATGAAATCAAAATATATGAAGGCTCTGGATAAATCTCCTTTTTCAAAATAATTTAAATGCAAAAAAAATAACAGAGATGAAGCCTGCAGTAAATGTCCAGTATTCCAATTATTGGAGATAGATTCTACATAACCTGTACATTTTTTTTTGAAAATGAGTTTATTTTGACACGATCTCTGCATTTGCAGCTGTTGGGGAGGAGAAAAAAAATCCTTCCCAGGGCCATTCAAGATAAGCCATGGTTTCCTATCTCTTTTCACTGAAAATACCAATGAAACTTTTTCCAGTTATCCCCATCTTCCTTTGGTCTCTTCTTATTAGTCTTATCATTTTAGTGCCTCCTTTGATATATAATCCCTTTATATTGTGCAGTGATAAATCAAATTAAAGTGCACCAGTGAGTGATTCTATTGTTATTAAAAGGTCAGCTGTAAGAGGGTTGCATCCCATCACATATCCTAGAGAATTCATGGGAGGTACAGTAAAAATAGGAGGCACCATGTTTCTTGAATACATTTAAACACTGCAACATCCCTTCAGCTGAGCTCCATGATGGACCTTGCTGCAACACAGTGTGGCCCAGGCAGGGCTGCAAAGTCTGCAAGAAACACATCCCTGTCCTTTGGAGGGGGCTGCAAACATCAACGCTGAATTAGTAACAAGCTTTGCTCATCAGGAAGGCTTTGTCTCTACAAGTCCTTCAAAGTGATCAGGGTCTGTCATGCAGAACAGTTGTCACCATTATCCCCACCACAGCTCCCCACTGCCCTGTCCCACTGCCTTGGCAGCCAGGGGATGCTGGGGATTGCTCAGAGAGGGTTGGTTTAGGGACAATAGAACCTTCTGTAGAAGCCTTATCTCCCTCTCTCTCACATGGCACTGAAATGTGCTTGGAGCATTTATTAAGAATCTGTCAATAAGATCTTCCTGACAGTGTTTTTAAGATACATCAACATGCTTTTCCCCATCATTTTCATGAGTGCAACTGTCTGATCCTGCAACAGCTTACTTGGTTATTGTAATGCCCAGAGCAGATCTCCTGGAGTTTCAGATTTTAGACTTCTCTGTATTGCAGGAGCACTAATCCAAAGCGCTGCCAGGTCAGGGCAGAAGGTGTCAGGCAGCATATGAGGGCAAAAAAATAAGGTAAGAAAATGTAACACATTTTATGTAGTTTCTTATTCCTTCCTCACCCCCTTGCTCCCTTTTGGCAAACCCACCTAAACTGGGGACCACACAAGAGGCAACACAGAAGGCAATATGGAAAAAGTATGTTTCCTGACTACTAAGGGAAAAAAAAAAAAAGTGATGAAACACTCCCTCATAGTGGTAATTTTCCAAAAAAGTGTTGGATTTCTCCCCTGGTGTTTGGTAGTTTGAAAAAAAACAAATTAGCAAAGAAGAATGAAGTTGCCCATGGATGTAAATCTTCCTTTTTTACCCAGCTCAATTCGTTCACCAGGATAATTTTTCTATTTTTTTTTTAAATAAAGAAAGA
>JAAGNO010018243.1:131412-152001 GCA_033439905.1 Ceryle rudis
AATAAAAAAAATTGTTCTCGGTTTGGATGAAAGAACACACCAGAAATCAGTAACCAGAAGCAAATACGCTGACAGAATTAAATGCTAGAGGACAGGCAGCAAGGCAAGTCAAATTCCCCAAATCACTAAACACACTGAAGAGCGTGGCCCAGACTCAGACATACATCCCTTCCAATCTGGGCAGCAAGAGGTAATCCACCACCCTTGCTCCCCCAGACAATGAAGAAATTGCCCAGTTTCTAATGACTCTCCCTAATTCTCCTTCCGTTGGTCACCAGATGTGGTGCACAGAGCTTTGGGAGTTCAGTTTGCTGCAAAAAGGTCCATGCTGGCCTCCAAAGGGCTGGGACACTGTGGGTGAGCAAAGCAAGCAAAGGAAGAAGAAATTAGCAGTAAGGTGGCATATGCTTTGTCCCCACCGGTCATATATTAGTAAAGCACATGGGCTGTTTGCACAAAACAAACACATCATGTGGTATTTGCTCAAAAATGGCTTGGGTGAGCTATTAACACTTCATTAATACGTGATGAAAGGCAAATTTAGAGAGCTCCCCAAAGTGATTGAAAGCACCGAGGGGCCCATAAATGAAATGATAATGTAATGTAAATAAGGCTGCATTATACAGAGATTGGGAATTCGCCTATGATCTAACAAAAGCTGCTGGATATTACCAGAAATGCATTCCCCACCTTCCCTCCACCTTCCCCAGTTTTGTGCAAAGGTAATATTGCAAAATTATAAATTGCAAGAACAAAATTTTCAAACTCCATAAAAAAAAAGGAGGAGCTGAAATAGAACAAACACAGGGTTTATATGGTTTATAGAGATTCAATAAATACTCCTGCTTTTGTCTTTATTGAGTTCTTGGGGTTTTTTTCCTTTTTTTTTTGTCCCCAGAACTATTTCTAAAAAAAAAAATAAAAAAAGTAAAAGGCAGAGGGGAGCAGAAAATATACCAGTATGCAGAGGACACCATTCTGGCATTTCAAAAATCATTTTTGATGTGCTGCTCTGGACTATTTTGAAAGAACATTGGTCCTTATCTCACTACCTATTTTACACCTCTGCCACCGGAAGTCCCTAGAGGAGTGCCTGTGTTGCCCATTAACACACTCAGACAGAATTAGCCTGGTGAGACAATATTGTCTCACTTTGGCCAATAACACCAAAAAAATTTTAGGCAGAGAGAGGGCAGTGAAGATGAAAGTCCATTAACAGTAATATATCTCCAACTGTTGTAGAGGCCATTAGTGTTAGTGCTCATTTTTAGTGTATTTCAAAAGGACTGAATGAATCCATAAGTACCTCTCTGTCCATTTTCAGGTATTTATTTTGCATTGGGATTTTGTTCCAGCATTGAGGTCACTGTGCCACAAGCTATCCAGAAGCACAGATAAAGTTTCATGCACACTTGAACCTAAATTTCTCAGTGATCCTTTTCAGACCTGTCACATAGATGTAGCTCCTTCTGCACCAGAATTGATCCAAGGAGGTGTCCATTCTGTTCACCATGAGGGTCCTGAAGTGTCACCACTCACGCAACTAATTGCACTGCTCTCCCATTATAGTCAACCAAGAGCAACTGGGCCATGATCCATCTCATCCTAAGACAGATGGCTACATTAGCACTATGGTGTCCGGGTTTGTGCAGGAGGAAGGGAGGTGGGTTGAGGCTCAGAGGAGACCTTATCGGTCTCTATCACTACCTGAAAGGACATTGTAGCAAGGTGGGGGCTGATCTGTTCTCCCAAGTAAGAAGTGATGGGTCAAGCGGAAACAGCCTCAAGTTGCACCAGGGGAGGTTTAGGTTGGATACTAGAAAAATTTCTTCACCGAGAGGGTTGTCAAGCCCTGGAACAGGCTGCCCAGGGAAGTGGTGGAGTCCCCATCCCTGGAGGTATTTAAAAGGTGTTTAGATATGGTGCTGAGGGACATGGTTTAGTGGTGAACTGGCAGTGCTGGGTTAGCAGTTGGACTTGATATCTTCAAGGTCTCTTCCAACCAAAACAGTTCTATGATTCTATTATTCTATGATTAGGACAGATGCCTCACACTCTAGAAGTGACTATTTCTCTCCACTGGCTATAATGGGAGCTGAAGCTGAGCTCTGATGGTAGTTGCCATTGGCTGCCATGAGTCTCACCCTCAGCAAGAGCTCCTGGAGGTTAACAGTGGCCATGTGCACTTATGCCACCTCAGAAGAACAGACTGCTGATGTGGCCTCATGGAAGATGTCTGCATGGAAGGACAAGCTTGAATTACTCTTCAGCAGTAAATCTATTCCCTAAAAATAGTTTTTAGCAAGTAGCTGGGAGAGATTTCTTGGAGGCTCTGTGAAGTGTCAAGGAAGCATGGTAACTTATGTGCCTTTGGGGGGAAAAGAAATTCCTGGCTTTCCAAAGGGATATTAATGACTAGCAGATGGTTAAGAGACTAGGAAAAATGGATAGTTCAAAGATGCCATAAAATGAAAGAACTCCTACAAAGGGCTATCCATTGAATTAAAATATTAGGCATTCATATTTTTTTTGTGAATGGAATTCACCAGAACTGATCTGTTCAGGCCTAGACAAGCAGGTTTATATCCCTGCCCCAGCCAAGCCCCTGGCTGCTACTCATGTGAGTCTTTATTGGTCAGGTCAGTGGGCCCATTTCTCCCACTACTACACTCCCATAGGTGATTTTTCACAGAAATGCAATGTGAAGTATGTTTTTTGTCACTTCTGGCCCTTTATATTCTCATTCCACATCCCTCTGTGTCTTGGCTAACGTGAGAATGGTAGATAATGCCTGTTTCCAAACTGGGGATGAAAGCCTGGGGGTTTTATCATCTTTCCATGATCCAGTTTGGTTAGTCTTGTTATTGCTATTGGCACACAGATCAACAGTTATCATTAGCCAAATGAATAGCATTTGCCATGGCTTCTCAGTGTGGCAAGTCCTAGCAACAACAGCCTGCTACTTATTAAGTCACACACACTCAGTTTTATTTCAATTGACATATCTCTGGTTATTTGGCACAAAAATGTGAATTGTAGTCCCATGAATGCACAATTGTGTTGAAATATAAGTTAGTAAAAAATCTAGTTACCTTCACATAAATGCAAATGTCTGCTTCTTTCATGATGAACAGCAGCTCTTCACATCCTCATCTGAATTAAGTTCATGCATTTCCTAGTCTCTGAGGAAAAGAAGAAAAAGAAAAAATAAAAAGTCCAGAATGATGGCCAAAGCTTAGCAAGGCCAATCACAGACTAGCAAAAATCTGTCCTGTATCCATGCAAACCCCATCAGGGAAGTGTAGCCTTCCAAAGCTTTGGAAAGGAGGAAAGCATCACTGCTGGATCCCCAGCTGGAAGCGATCCATGATGTACACATGGCTTGGATGCAGAAAGCTGCAGGAATGCCACTGCAGTTTGACACCAACCAGCAGCTCATGTTTTCATCCATTTTCTGTGCACATACTGCAGGCTTTATAAATCTCCACTTTATATCCAGAATATTCCTGGAAAAGATTGCTTCTGACAAGGATTTCTTTTTTATTATTTTATTTTTGAAATATAGATTTTTTTTTAATACAACATGCTTCTATTGTGTTATATATTGCAGATGACAAACTTCCCAGTTGGTAATTTCCAATCATTTATAACACTGTCGTGAGAGTTCATACTTTTATATCATACCATATATCTGAAATACGTTAGAAAATATAAAATTATATGAAACTGATAATAAATACATCTCAACAGACAGACACACACATGAGAAAACTTTCAGATTTTCTTCTCTGCCATATTATGTCTTTATCTATTCTCCACATATCACTCTCTGAGGCTTTTGCTGGGAGTTTGCCACTGGGAAGCCAGTGAAAGTGAACAGCCTGTGTGGAACAGCCTCTGTCAGGTTACAAAAGCTATTGTGTCTTTGGCTCAGAAAATCTCAGGCTTTCATGAAGGAAGTCATAAAAAAATTTTTTCTGATCTTCAGCTGACATTGTCCAGAAAACAGTAATATATCCAGCACACCCTGGTTAGGGGGGCATCAAGTGAAAGAATTGGAGCACAAGATGATATTGGAGCACCTCTAGCAGCTGGGGTAAATTAACTGTGCTCTTGCAGACAAGATTTGTGACCCACTGATGAGCCTGCAGTTGGGTTATGCATCTTCTGCAGGCAATCTTGTTCTGTAAAAGTGGCATCATTGGATGACCATATTTACCAGCTCTTAAAAAAAGATTGTATCCAGGACTGTCTGAACCGCAAGCTTTGCCAGGGAGGTACGTGCTTACAGAAAGTAGGGGAGAAACATCTTGCTAAGAGCACACACAGATGTCAAGTCATGTAGCCACCACCTCTCCCATAATCCCCTAGCCCCTCACAGACAACAAGGAGTACATCCTCAAGATAAGGCAAGCCTTAACATTCCCATAGGAAACTGAAATACTGAGTGATCAAGCAGATGGACCAAGGTCATATAGAAAATCTGTGTCAGACCATGTCAACAGAACACCAAGTTCTCAAAATAAGAGGGGGCCAGGTGAGAGATAGACCATCTCCTCAACTCCCTGGAAGAAGCAGCGCAGTCCCAGCATCTCACTGCATCTCCAGTCTTAAGGGGTACTTGCCTGTGGAAGGTGGTTTGGATATAGAAGAGGATGATTCCATCTATCAGACATACCAAAGTGATCCTCACCATCATTTCGGCAGGGTGTTGTCCACTTCAGCCACAGTCAGGTATCTCCAACAAACGATTATTACAGAAATGGCTCCCCAGCAAATGGCCTCAAATAGAAACTAAAAACTTGGGGAGTTCCCTCCACTACCAGCCAGGACACCTGTCACCCTGTCTGGAATCATCCCCCCTTTCAAAAAGTTACTCAGACCAAGATTTGCTCTTAGCCAGGTTGTTCCCATTGCAAAAGGCACCAGAACAGCTGGAAGAAAACCCTGTGTGATCCATCAGAGTCAAGCAGCTGCTTAGAATCAGTGTTGTTACATTCACAGCAGAATATACCAGTGTTACCACAGGGCACTCTCCACCCCCTGACATATAGCCCTTGTTTCCTCTGTCTGCTGCCATCTCACCTATTAAAATGTCCTATCTGAGTTTCTTTTCCCCCACACTTTCTCTTACTTCAGATACTGCAAAGCATTCACAGCAGGAGTCACCAGCCTCTGACTGGGGAGGGAAACAGTTCCAGATGCTCTTGGAAGGACCTTTTATTCACAGCATGTGCCTCATTACAGTTAAACAGAGGGAAGAGAAAGCACCTCCCTTCCATGTGTGTTTTTGTGGGATGGAAAACCTATTCAGACTCCAGAGTGGGGGTAAAAAATAGTCTACCAGAGCTTCACCGTTTTCTTGGATTTTACCCTGTTCCAGCTGCTCAAATTCCTCTGCCGTTAGCCTCTTCCTTTACTGTTGCCATGAGGGAAAATAATAGTGAAAAGACACTTGTGTGTGGCTTGTTCTAATTCCACCCTGAAAGACCTGAAACAGAAGATGAGTGGCTTATAATCATGTATTATGTGTTTGCTGACAAACTGGTTTTACAAAGAGAAGTAGGCAGCAAGGTCTTCCAGTTGCTGGGAAATTTTAGGGATCTTCTTCTGAGCAGCCTGACACACACACCAATAGGCCCACAGCATAAGCTTTTGGTCCATGAGGAGATGGCAAGTCAGTTTTACCCGAAACGAGAAATACCCAAAACAGTTTTGGGAAAAACTGACTGTTGTTGCTTCTGGTGCTTTCTTTGATTTGACTCAAAAGATGCCTTCGAACCATGTCAGTAATAATTTCCCATTAAAAAAGGAGAGATACTAAAGATACAGAAGCCATTTTGAGTGGTTTTTCTGAAGTGGCACAATTTTTCTCCCATTTTCTGGAGTTGGGTCAAGGCTCAGAAAAGGTTTCCAGTAGCTGCTGATGCTGGGCAGCTGCAGAAGCTGGAGGTGCCATCAGGCAAAGCAGCGTGCATTGGACACAACACCCCATTAGCAGTGTGTGACTGTGTTAAGTCACAAAGCCATAGTTTTTCCTCTAAATTAACAAGTTACAAATGCACAAGGAATTAAGATCATTTAGGAAAGTACTGGGTTGCTTAGGTTTCCCTCACGCACTGGTTTGGTTCTTTTTGTACAGCACATATTAAACAGATCAGGTCCTGAACTGGAGGGTACCACTGGGGTAACACCAATTGATATTTCTCTGGGATTAACCACAGCAGACAGGATCTGCTGAGGTCCTTGCAGCCCAGTGTGCCAGTAGCCCAGGTACAGGTGCCATAAACTATTCAAGGAGCAGCAGCCTGGGACCAGGGAGGTTCAGACATAGCAGTGTGGTTGCAGGATCCTTAATATGAGGCTGTGATAGGTAGGGGTTTTCCTCCAGCTCCTGCCTCTGGCTTCACACCGTGAAGTGGGTATCACAGCTTGGAGATGGTGGGAGAAAAATAATAATTTCCTAACCTTAGAGGAGAATCGAACACGCTTTAAGGATGTGGTGAAAAAGTTCTGAACAAAAGAACCGATAATTTGTGATTTCCAAGCCAGCCTACATGACTGCAGATGGCAGTCACAACTGCTTCCATGAAAAACTAGCTCTGCGGTCTCTCCTTCCCTGGAAAAAGGCCTGCTCATACCCTTTCTACTTAATGCATTAACCCATGAAGTTCAGCCACAGTCTTTCCCTGAACAGATGTGTCACAAGCACCCATGGGAGATCCACACAGCTTAAAACAAGACCACTTGCCTTTTCCAAAAAAATGCCACTATGAATTATATGCTTTTGCTGTTATGCAGTTAAGGATGAAAATGCATTCCTATAAGAAATTATTGTTTGTAAGTAAAGCAGATATTGTTGTTGCGAGAATATGTTAATTTAAAATAAACCAAATATGTCAATATAAAATAAAACATTTATTATTGTTGTTTTGTAATTGGCACACAGAGAAAAGCTTGGTCTAAGATGAGTGCAGGTGATCATGGTAATACCTACACAGATACAACCCTTGGGTCATATCCTAGTCTCAACTCTGCTGGTAATAAGCTGAGACAACTTAATGAATTTGATTGAATTTACTCTCTGTAACAGAAAAAAAATGGCCCACTGAATATTTTCTAAGCATATGTGTGTATGTATGTGTATGTGCTTTTTAGATGGCTTGATAAATCCACAGCTATATGGATTTGGAACTAATCTTACCCTGCGCATAACCAACATGCTGGAAAAATTACTTTATGGGCAGCAAAAATAATTCCTCTTAGTCATAAATCAAAGCTTTTTAGAAGGGAAAGATGCATCATGGAATTTTTTTGATTCCTCTTACACGCATGGCCACATTAAAGGACATTTTCAAATGAAAACTGAAAACAGTTTCAGAAAATAAGACAGCAGAAAGCACATGAGGCTTGGTTTGATACTAAGGAAATATAGGCTGAAGGAGAATATTACCAGCTGTGATTCATCTGATGCAAGAGACTTTGCTTTCAAAAATAAGCTTGGCATGGCAGAAGGGTCAAAATTGTACCTGGGATTTAGGATTATGTTATCTGCTGCTCTGCAACATGGTGGCAGAGAGAAAAGTCTCACTGATAGTGCTGATAGAGGGAATTGGAGACTGAGGATTAAGCAACAGCACAGATAGCAAACCGCTTTCTTCTGCTAACCTTTCATAGATTGAAAAAAAAAAAAAAAGCCAACAACCAACAGCGGGTGCCTGCCTGCATAGCTCTATGCCCTGTTGATGAGGCACTGGGTAAGAGACAGATAACTGCCAAAAAGGTTGCATTGTTATTTAAACTGGGGGCAAAGGAATGGCTCAGGGCTTCTAAGAGTGGTGTGGATTGGAGAAAAGTTTCCAAAGCTGCCCAGGAAATGCAGACCTGAAGAAGAGGGTAAAGGCCATCCCCAACCCTCTTAGCCTAGGCCTGTCCAAGAGGACCAAGAGGACCCTCTCAAATCAAGGGTACTCCTCAATGTGTCTCATTGCAAGCTAAGGCTGACAGTTGTGCTGGAGACCTGGTAAACAGATTTATGGTTGTTGGTGCTATCTCCTTCAGCTGCTAGCCTCTGTCTTCCTGCTGGGACAGTGGAGTCACTTGGGGTCCATGTGCTCAGCCAAGGGCTGCTGATAAAGTTTCATGACAAAGGCAAATGGGTGTCATCTGCTCCTGTTTAGGAGCTGGCTGAACCACTCTGTGCATATAGTGCCATCTCCCCTTATGCATCAGAGCCTTCAGATATAAACTGTGTCCCTCTGAAGATCCACAGGCTTGAAATCTGCTCTGAATCAGACTGTTTTCTAGGCATTTGTCCATGGAGCAGAGGGGGTGCAGGGGAAAGTCTCCACTCTGCAGTTTAGCACAAATCAACCCAAACTCAGTAGATACACAGGCCAGGCAAGCAATGGAAGGAATTTTGTAAGAAAACAATACTCAGAAATTCAAAATTCACTTAACCATGCACTAGTAGTAAAGAAAGTGCTGCAAGCTAGCATTGCAACAAGCAAGCGTTACCCTGCTTTGAGTGTGAGAGGTGGACAGGTGACTTCCAGAAGTCGCTTCCAACTTCAATTACTCTGAGCTAGGGTTAGAAAAATGCTTTGGCTTTTCTAAGGCTCCTTTCATCAATAAAGCAGCCTCACACTTCTTTCCAAACACTAAGGTGCACCACACCCCATCAAGACCCTTTTGTGCATTCTAACAATTGCAGAAAGAGATTAAGGCCCTGCTGGGCTGAAGCAGCAAAGCCAAATCTCACAAGTGAGCGTCATGGGCCCAGTGGAAGAGCTTAGCTTTTGCAACATCCAACCTCATGCCATAATATCGCTCATTAAACGCCACTTTGTCCCCGGCTGGAATCCAAGGTGCAAGTAAGTACTGCGGGCACATGTGCTCCTCACTAAGCTTTGCTCTTCTCACAGCCAGCTGAAAAATCCCAGCCAGGCCCAGTGATGGGAGACAGATGCAGAGCCACTCCCAACATCCTGTTCTGCCTCACGCGCTGTCTACCACATCACCATCTAAATTGGTTCCAGAGTCATCCTCACTGCTGACGAGGTGCAAAGCAGACAAAATACAGCCAGATATCCCCCGTGCCAGCTGGAAGAGGTGAGCTTTGGTGTACAGCAACATGCTCAATTCAAATCGACATCATCAGTCAAATCTAACGCCAGAAGTCCAAAACACCTTTTTATGACACAGGAATTGTTTGGGCCTAGACTTTATCCTCGGTGCTGCATAACATTACCCATTACCTTTACAGCAGTAGATAGGAATTTCCAGGTTGAGCAAGAAATGGCTTGAGCAGATGCCAACACATTCTAGAGTAACTGGATAAGAAAACTGATGTCCATCCACCCCATTTGCTGCATGCCAGGTCAAAATTCATCCCCCATCTGCTTTGCCACACCAGGGTCATGACGAAGGTGCGTGCTAGCCATCAGAGCCAAAAAAAAAAAAAAATAGAGTTTGGGTCATGCATTCAAAAAGTCAAGTGTAAGAAAGGCTGTAGGCTCTTCCAAGGAAAAGCAACAGGACGTACTTTGAGATCAATGTGAGTTGGATCATGGGGCTGGCACTGGCTCCTGGCTAGTGGTGGGATTGCAGGGAGGGAGCCCCTGAAGGTGTGCTCCAAGTAAAGAACATCAGATGCAGAGAGTAGATAGGAAACAGGCACAGCAGACAGCAGGGAATCTGAGAGGCAGATTTTGGCTGCCTGCAATGGGGTTCCAATGCAGAGGAGGGGCTGGGCCTGGGCCAGTACTATATGCAACCTTTGGTGCCTGAAGTAAATATGGTTGACAACCTCCACAACTAAGCTGTGTGACAGGGTTGAAAGTCTGCCAGGAAGTCACTGGATGTTCTAATTCTTTTGACACTGAACTGCAGCAGGAGGAAGCTGAGCTGCAAGAAGACACTGTGGGCCAATTTGGTGCTCAGCCCCAACAGAAGGCAGAGATGGTATGCTCAGAGCTGAGGTGGCACTCTGCACATGCAGCCACAGGACCTTATGGAGGAGTATTTCTTTGTTCAGATCAGTCAACAGTAAGTTGCATGCAGAAGGTGAAGCAGCTGCACTGGAGTGGACAACTGGATACAGTTGGATGAAGTTTTTCCAAGAGGAGGTGGTAGAGCAGAGTAGAACATGCAGGATGTGATTTTAGTGTTGTTCATAACGACTTGGCCGCTTGTGCGGACACTGAATTTCTGTTCCTGTCCAGTCCCATGCTGTTATGTGCCTTCTCTGAACTATTCACCCCTATCATCTGCTCAAACATCAGCTACTTCAGCTGCTGCACCACTGGATCCAGCTGCGCTGGGTGAAAATTTGTATACCTTCCAAAATGGGGCTTGGCTGACCAAGACTGTGAAGAGGCAGAAAGGGATTTATGATTAGTTGAGTGTACATGCCTGTTCTGGGGTGCTCAGGAACCAGACAAGAATGTAAGCCACTTTGGAGCACTGAGCTAAGAGCCAACACATACCTCTGTACTGTTTATTCTGTGCCATCCTCATAGCTGGTCATTCAGTGCTGCAGAGAAAATCATAAAGTGGTACCTCTGGCTTAGCTGGATGTCGATGCAGAACAAAACAAATACCCACATGTCTTCTTATTTATTGTGTTATCTGAATTTCTGAGTACACAACCACCCCCCACCCCCCCCAAGAAATAATGCAAGGCACAGATTATTATAATCCACTGACAGCTATTGATCTATGGGGCTATCAACATACCAGAACAATACATATGTCTTACTCAATGTGCAAATATTTGCCCGTGATAGCATTGGCAGCAAGAAGACCCAGATAAATTTTGTGAATAACACAGTACGCTAAGTAAGACATCAAGACTCTTTCTATACATCCTTAAACTGATTACTGAGGAACAAGGTATTTTCTTTGTAAATTACTTGCTGCTATAATTCATGGATAAAGAAAAAAAGAAATCCACTGTCTGAAAGCAATAACGGCCCAATCCTTTCCTTTGAGATGTCCCTAGATAGAGTCCTCCAGAACATCAGGAGAGCTGTTCTGCTGCTAAGCAACAGGCAGACTCCCAGACAGCTGATAATTTTACCAAATTGATGACTGCCAAAGGTAAAATATGGGCAAATGCAGAAGTAGATTTCTTCTTCCCCACTTTTTTTTCCACCCACAGCAAGTTAATTCAGATTTGACAGTCAGCAAGTGTTGTTTCAGATTTTCATCCACATCTCCAGGTGAATGGAAACAGAAACCCAATGTATTCATTCCCCTGCCACTAATTCCTAGACCTAAGGAGAGCTTCTTTACTTGCTGGGATTGAGATGTCTCTTTGCATGCCAAAGTCCAAAATTAAAGGGCAGCCTTGCCAGCTTGCCTGGAACTGGCATGCTCCAAGGAAGAATTTAAGTGTCTATGCTGGGTTAGATTTTCCTTCCCTTGGCAGCTAATTTTTTCTACACACCTTGTGTGTGAAGGCAGAACGAACTATGGTGAAAAAGCAACAAAACAAGTTGTCTCTGAGCGTGCATTCACACATGCTTCTTCGTATCTCCTTTGCAGCCATCTCTCATGCCAATGAAGAAGGCTTCAATCCAGGAGATAAAGCATGGTCATAATCCGTACAAATGCATATGCACATGAGTTTCATGGCTGGAGCTTCTTGCAGCAACTTTAACCTGGTGCTTTTTCTCTCCGAAGTGTAGAGGAAATGTAACTTTCCAGAGAACACTACAAAATCATATTCATTTAGAGCTATATCACAGAAAATTCACACTCCATGAATACAAAATGTCCATGAGTATAAAATATTCCTTTAGCATAAAATCAGGTATAGGGCTGAGCATCCAGAGTTTCCATCAATACCTTTGGAAAATGTGACCTTCCCAGACTGCTTTGGGAAGTGAAGGTGCAAGTTTAGGAGATACCTGTTTGTGTAATTCACAAAGAGGTCGTGCTTCAGGAAATCAGTTCCAATAAATGGGTAATCTGGGATCTTAAACTGGATCTTCTGGTTACACTGTGGTTCCTTCATGAGCAGTGTAAGCCACATCTCCCTGCTTCCTCTGCTGCTTGTCTTGCAGAGTCATTGCAATGAAGAACTCCATTTTTTTGAGGTCAGCAAAGGTCATTGCAGCCTTTCAGTACTTAAAGGGAGCCTATCAGAAAGAGGGAGGCAGTCTTTTCATCAGGGCCTGTTGCAGCAGGACAAAGGGTGATGGTTTAAAACAAAAAGAGGGGATGTTCAGATTAGATATAAAGAAGAAAATTTTTCCAGTGAGAATAGTGAAATGTTGGCCAGGTTGCCCAGAGAGGTGGTAGATGTCCCATCACTGGAAACATTCCATGTGAGGTTGAATGTGGCTCTGAGCAGCCTGATCTAGTTGCAGATATTCCTGCTCATTGCAAGAGGTTTTGACTAGATGACCTATAAAGGTCCCTTCCAACCCAAACCATTCTATGATTCTATGATTGTATTCTATGGTTTTTTTAATCAACTGCAGAATCCACCTGAAACACAAAAACTGGCCTTTCTCGAGACATTTTCTTCAAGTTAGACAAGTTTCCTTTTGCATGATGGCTTAAAAAAAATACTCAGGAGAGGTACTCTGTAAAATAAGTACAAAGTAAGATTCTTTACTGTTTCATTGACCAAAGAGTTTAGCTCTACCTTAGTAAAGCCTTCCTTACCGTGGAAATGGTACAGATACATTACTGTTGTACAGTCCATTACAGTATGGACATGAGAGAAAAGGTGGAGACCTTTGGGCCTCAACCAGAAAACAGCAAACTAGTCAATGCCACTGCTTGTTGTTTTTCAGTGTTGTGCTATACCCAACACAAGGTTGGTTCAATGACTACCATCACTGGAGGAGAAGGAAATCCATCACATATTTTTGGTCATGTGGCCTCCACCTGTATGAGGTGAAAGTTCATTATTATACATAAAAGAAAGCATCTTATCAAAAGTTGAAAGCAGTTTATGCTGTTCTCAGAGCTCCTACACTCAACAGAGTGTAGAAAACTGTACTTTTACTATCCACCTGTGAAAAATTCGAGACCACAGTGCAAACACCAAATGCTTTCTGAACCAGGACAGAAATTGTCCCCTAGGCCATAGGGCCCTTCACAGTTCCAACTTTGTATTCTCTTCCTGTGTTAAAGAAAAAAGAAATGTCAGGTCTTCAGAATGAATGGATTGGGATAATGCTCCCATCTCAGACTGTAATAACTCACATTAAAAGCCTAAAGAAACAGTTAATGAAATTTTGGCATACCTGAAGTCACAGCCAGTAGTGAGAAAATTTGAATTTTGTAATTCAGAGAATCTGTCAGGAAGGCCATCAGGTCTCCTGTTTTACTCAAATTTCAGATCCCAAACATCTCAGGTCTATATTGAGCTTCCTGCCTGACAGCACTGTTCTGCAAGAAGTGCCACTTGCTGGTGAAATTTCTGTTGAATTCCTGTTGTTTGAAGCTATTAGCATGAATGAACAGCATTCTGCTACTCAGACAGACTGTTGATATCTTTGCTTTCAGAAGCAATTTCTTCCAACTCTGAAAGAAATGCTGTTCTTGATCCCCTCTGCTCAAAATTTCTGGCTAGGAATCAGTCCTCCACAGTATGTGGGATATTTTCTTCCTATTATGTCTCTGTTTCACCTATCTCAAAGTACTCCTGGTCTTTTCTAACTGAGATTTTCAAAACTTCTTCATAAACAGGCTCTTTGGATTCTCTTCTGCTGTTTAACTACTTGGCTCCTACAGTCTTCGTATTTTATTTTCCTGGAGGTAAGTTCTGCTGAGCTTTTGTAGATTTTCAGAACATGGTACTAAATGCCCCAAGGCACCGAGAAACACCTTTGTAAGCTCACACCATTGTAGAGCTCATCCCTTAAAAATAAGTAAGATGCAGTAAAATTTAGGTCTGTATAAGCTTACTATCCTGAGCTGGAATTTTGCCTGAATGAGGGACTTGGTACAATTCAGTAAATGGTCCTCGACAACACTGAAGTCATATTGGAAAATGCCCCTCCATTTCTGAATCTAATTTTACATCCTTAACAAACCCACCACCACCTCACCATATGAGATGTATGCAAAGGACCAGACAGTGCTTAGCAATCATATCTCCTGCTTAACAAGTAGATAGACAAGAGGAAAAGAGGGAAGTAAAGGATGCAGACACCCATATTCTTCATGTGAGATCTAAAGCAGTTCATTTCTCAGGGCATAAAATCTTCCCCATCTGCAATGCCGCAGAAAGAAAGCAGCTGAGATGGTGTTGAGCTGCAAGGGGAACAGTGTGTAAATCAGGGCCAACAAGAGGTTTTGCTTTGCAACGGAACAGCTACATCTCACCGAGGGAACTGTATATGTGATCCGTGACCCTGTCTCAGATATTCTGCAACTACCCTGGAGGGACAGAGCTTCGGAGAATGACACAAAGCATTCAGAAACTCCTGGGTATCAGTATGAGGCAAAGTGAAGGAAATGGGAGTTTATTTTCCCTGCAAGAGGAAGTTGGGAAGCAGTGATCTAATTGCCACCTTTGTAAATTATGAAATTTCTCCTAGCAAACCACTGCATGCATGGAAAACATTGCAAGGTAGAAGTGTGTGATGTGAACACTGGTGTCTCTTTCACTGGAAGGACAGTAAATATATGGACCATATTGCCAAGGAGATCTAAGGAGAGACAAAAACAAAACAAAACAAAAAAACAAAACCCAAACCAAAAACAAAAAACCATGAGCCAGATCAAGAAGTAGCAGGTAAAAAAGCCCAATCATATTGGGACACCAGCAGTTCTCCTTTCTTCAGAGACAGGCTGCAGACAGCCTTACATAAATGTTTTGCTCAGCCTTTCAAAGGCATTTCAGAGCTTTCCTGACAGCTTGAATTTTAAGCATGATTTGCAACGGTGCTTTCCTCACCCACATGTAAGGGAAGAAAAACTCTTGCCAGTGGATTTTGTGTCTAGTGCCAGATGAAAAGAGCAGTTCTTTGCAGGCTGAGGCTCGAGCTGCCCAGAAGATCCGAAGACCAGGTTAGAGCCTGCTGACTCCAACTTAGTATTGAAAATTTGGTTCAAGAGATGAAAGGGTAGCCAACTCTTTAGATGTTTGTTTCACAGAGGAGAGCACCATCCAACACAACATGCAGGCCTACAGACAGCTCTCCAGGGAGCCAAGCAACCAAGAAGCTTATTCTGCACCAGGACACTTGGGAATCTGGAACGCAGAGGACAGATGAAGGGAAAAGTAGCTGATGGAGAAACATCTCCCTGGGAGCCTGGATCAATGGTGGAGTCTGGCATGGAGCTCCCGGGACCCTCCACTATTCAACTTAAGCAGGATCCCCTGGGAGAAGAAGAGATGGGAATAGTATCATGGGATGTATGTGAAATGTGTGTCTCCAACGGCACCAGCATCTGCTGTGGGGCACTGAGCCCCGTGTTGCTGCTGGCTGGCTTGCCTCCAGAAACTGGTTGGCCAATTCAGAGCCTGCTAACAGCCTGCTGATATGGGAATAAGAAACTAATGAGGCCTTAACTCCTGTATAACTACAGGCCAGGGTATGGCTCAGAGCATATCTTGGAGCCTGGCCAGTCTACAAGGGAAATCACCACCCACATTTTGAGGAGGAGGAGGGTGGTAGTGACTGCGTGGCATGGCAAGACTGCTCTATTTAACAGCGGAGAAGTCCTCACTGACAGCTTTGTGGATTAGGGCACCAGCATCACCTCTTTCATCATCTCTTTACTGTGCCTGCATTAAAACTGCAAGCCTAGTAGTGACATTTCATATGCTTTCTCTGCATTCCTCTCCATATTTGTCAATTTGCAGCATGACAGTGAAGTACCAGCAATTTTTATTTTGAAAGAGGCAAAGGAAAATCAGTTACTATAGAGAGATCAGCAAAGTCCTACTTTTGCATAGAAAGCAAAGCAAAAGGCCTGATTTTGCCCATGAAGCGGCACTTGGCTTGTTCTGCTGAGTTCAAGGAAAGAGCCGGTGCGCTGTGACTGTAATCTGCTGCATCTTTACCATCAATCACATTTTAATGAGAGTAAATTGAAATTCCAGGCACACATTAATAATGAATGGATGAATTAACTCAGAGGAACCATCTGATGATGCTTTCACTGGGCTGTGATATCTACAGTCTCACATCGCATTAGGTTATTTTCTGGACATGTATAGGGAAAACTTTGAACTGAAATATTTGCACCAGGGCCCAAATCTGCAAAAGGGACTTAACACGCCTGTATTTCAGGTGAGCTGGAATTTTGGAAATCACAAAATACAGTGACTCACAGAAAATACAGCTACTTGCCCAGTCACCTCAGCATTCACAGACACGAGAGTCATTACCATAAATGTTCCTTCAGTGCCTCAATTTTCAACAAGTTTCACCAGAGACTTGTTGCCCCATAGGTAGTGCTGCTCAGATTGTAGCAGTTTGCAACAGCATCCCCAAAACAGGCTTTCTTTTGCCTAAAATCTCAGAAAGGCCTGCTATGGCCAAGGTGGAGAGAGAAATCCCAGCTCAGCAGAAGAAAAGATGCAGTCACTTCTGCAGGATAGACAGATCTCTATAGTGCTCATCTGGGTAGCAAGAAAACTTCATTTTCAAAGCAAGGAATGCAGGGGATCTAATGTCTCCTTTCTGCTGTGAATCATGCCAGGCTCCAGGCAGTCAGAGTCGATATCAAGAGTGTTGTCAGGACAAGCATCAGAAATCCCCTAAAACCTATCAGCTGCGTTTTCTGTAAATGTGACCAATCACTAACATGACTTAAAATCCCAGTTTAACAAACCTTGGCTTCTCACTCTAGAGATTCTCAGCTCATTTCCCACCATGGCAGCCAAAATAGTGGCTGCTATAGCAGATAAAATTAGATTGGCTGGATCTGCAAGTATCACAGCATAGGATGTTTTCTCCATTTGGCCAGGGGATGCTTGTCCGTGTGAGGATTTTAGAAACATCCTCCCTTGCAAAGCTTAAGGCTTGTCTCCTGTTCAATCTAAGCACTGGGATTTTCCACTGCAGAGTTATTAAAGAGGTCTGTTATGCAGCAAAAAAAAAAAAAAAAAAGATTACTTAAAATTTTGGAGACTGTTGGCTTTAGTCAGCTTTGGTTGCACTTTAGTTTATTGAAAGCTCGTTGGCCAAGGCAACCAAAAAACATCTGCTATACCCAAGTGATTTACCTGAGTCCACCTCTCCCTTTTCCTGAAGCCTGTTGATCACATATTCCTGTAAACAGAGAGAGAAATAAATGCTCAGGGGGCTGAGGCAGGAGTTAGCTGTGATCTTTCTCATGCCAGTGTTGCACCTCCATGCCTCCACTAGCCCCCATACACCACTACAGTACAGCTCCTCTCCTAACACAAGACCTTGCTCCATCACAACATAACTTCTTTGCAAAGGAGGGTTTTATGAAGGCCTCTCTGCATTTTGCTACTGCTCCTTGCCAAGGTGGTCCCCAGAGCAAAGGTCCTTCCCATTGTACCCTCACCCTCTCCTCTCTCAGCAGGATGCCATGCAGGAGACATTCCCACCCTCCACATGTATTTCTGATGATACAAGCCTCCAAACTCACATATCCAACCCTTAGAGCAGCTCCAAAAACAGAGGCATGTTAACAAATTTATTACACCACACTGCCAACCGTGTTCAACACCCTCCACTGTTAGGGGCAAAACCTGCCTTGTGCTGAACAGACCAATCACTGCTGGTTCAGACACATCAGTCAGGAATGGCTCTCTCCTCTGACTCAAGGCCCAGTGTAACAAGAAGAGACCACACTGTTTCTCTATCTTATTTTCCCTTTTCATAAGCTTGCCTTTTGGCTCCCTTCACCCCCATTCTAATATCCTCGATCCCTTCCTCCCCTCCAGCTTTTTTTTTTTTTCCCAGTCAGTCAACATGCCTCTTGAACTTATTTACAGTCTTATTTATAGCGCAGCTTCAGCCACCTCACTTGTTAACCTATTCCATATGTTTATTCCCCTTTGTGTGAAACAGAGCTGTGAGAGCTCTCCTTTATCCCCAGGGCCTTTTATTTTCAGGCAGTGGCCCCAGATGCCCTGCACTTCACATGAGACCTGCTTTCTGCTCCAGCAAACAAAAAAGCAGCTCAGAAATGATCCAGGGTGATGAAAGAGATGTGCCAGCTCTGGGCCAGCCCTAACAAAGATGGATACCCAGTAGAAAGCCGGCACATGCTTCACAAGCCACATAGCTGGTTTTCCTCCTAAGAGCATCCTGATAAGATGAAAGTGGACCAGGTTCACCTGTATCCAAAGGGATGTAGAGACTGGGAAGCAGCTCTCCATGGGAATTTATCCTCAGGTTTTACTTCACTGAGTCCACAGCACTGTTAGCAAACTCAATTCTTAATTCTTCCCATTCTCTGTCGCCTCATCCCTGGGGCTGCTCTGATCCAACCTCCTGTCCCACTTTAGACCCACCACTATTTCTGGTGTCCCACAGATGACCAGTACCCACAGTGCACTTCCTCTCACCTCAAATCGCAGAGACTAACTTCCCAAAAGGAGGCAGATCTGAGTGGCATTTCCTACAGCTGTAAGTGCCTGAGTTTTCATGTCCCTCCAAGGTGAAAAATGATCAAGCTCTAGGCATCATCGCTCAAATGACCACCAGCAATTCATGCAACAAGTCAGGCCATCATTTTAAGGAAGAAATTTTTTATGCTGAGGATGGTGAAACACTGATACGGCTTTCCCAGAGAGGTAGTAGAAGCCCCATCCCTGGAAACATTCCAGGTCAGGTTGGATGGGGACCTGAGCAATTTGATCTAGTTGCAGAAGTCCCTGCTCACTGCAGGGGGGTTGGACTAGGTGACCTTTAAAGGTCCCTTCCAACCCAAACCATTCTATGATTCTATGATTTGCCTAGCTCACCATTTCACTTAACTTGTCAACAGAGAAGGTTGCTAAGCCTCTCACATTTCTTCTTTGTGGCTGGGGGCTGGTGTCTGTGTGGCAGGGTTAATTTGCACTCAGGACCCCATTAAAAGGCCACCATGGAGGCACATCTGCCTTTCTCACCTTGTCTGCAAATGCAGCTGCAACCAAGCAGAGCTCTGCTCTGCAAAGCAGCCCCTAATGTGCCATAAATGTGTGAAATAAGGACTTTCCTGGGGGACCATCGATGATTGCAGCCAGCCATACAAGCTCAAGGTGCGACATTGGAAACAGAGCAGGTCTGTGTTCAGCATCAGGGCAGTTTTAGAAGGCAAGGAAGATAATATAGCGTTGGATCTCCTTATTGACTTCCGGCCTTTGTGCTCCATTCTCTCCTCAGCTAGCAGCAACAACTTATCCTGGAAAAGCCCAGGCAGAGCCTGCCAGCACCTGCTTTCCTTCCTAACAGCTTTTTGCAGCCCTCTGTATGGGGCATTTTGGTTTTCCTCCTCCTGACTTGCAAGGAATACATTGGTGGGACTTTTCCTAGCACCTCCTTGGCATTTGCATTTCTCATGCCCTTAATCCACCCTGTTGTAAAACCCAGCATCTCACAGCCAGCTTCTCCTCCCCTAACTGCTCCAGCAGCTGCTCTCTCTTTTTCTATGGTGCCAGCTTTTGTTCCCATCAATGCACAACTGGGAAACACTGTGTGTTTTTCCAGCCTCATAGAATCCCTTCCCTATCAATTGCAGAGGTCTTCAGAGCAGGCTGTGAGCAATCCCCTGTTTCTCTTCTCTCCTTTTCCAAAGAAAAGTGTTTTCAATAGTGAACTCCATAATCCTGGTGTTTCTTACTGAAAATGAATCAATAAACAACTCCCCCACCCCCCACCCCTGGAATAAATGTTAAAAGTTATTTTTGCCCAGCAGAAAGCATCAAAACAGGCACATGTTCCCTCTGCTTTCTTCTTTGCCCCTTTTTTTCAGGTCAGCTTTAGACAGGAAAAAACCTCAGGCTGACAGTGATATCTCTAAGGCAATTCAAGAGTCTCCCCTGGGAAGCAGCTGGAGTCTCATTATTTTATATTCTCCCAGACAGAATACTAAATTTGGGGAAAAGCCTGCCCCGGCCTTAGCATTAAGAAAGGAAACTTCCCAAATTGCTCTCCAGAGCCTTTGGATTCCTGTTTCATTACCTCGGTGTGAGCAGTCCCAGGCGGCTTTTTTAATCCCTTTTGATCAACAGGGGCAAGGCTCAGCACATCTTTTTCCAAAAGACTCGTTCAATATTATGAGCAGGACTTAATATGAGCATGGGGAAGGGAAAATAGGCAGTCTGCAAATTCACTTCACCTTTTCTGTTGTAAAACATGCTGGATTTTAATGATTTCTGTTTACCAGGAACCTCAAATTAGCTTTGAAGCATTTAGAAGCAATTTATTTTCTTCTTCTTCTTCTTTTTTTTTTTTTTTTTTTTTTTTTTTTTTTTTCCCACTGTGAAACAACAAAAAAATGCCAGAACCCTTCAGGCTTTAAGTCAGAAAGTAGACAAGATTGCAAGGTCTCATTTTTCTGGAAAACCGCTGTGCCGGCAAGGCTAGAAAGAGATCGTTCAGATACAAAGAAGAATGGGGGGGCGGGCGGGCATCAGATCCAAATATATCTGCA
>JAAGNO010018243.1:152006-172754 GCA_033439905.1 Ceryle rudis
ATTTTACACTCTTTCTGAATAGCTGTGTGAGATCAGCTGAGCACCTGAGAGCCCTGCGCTGTACGAGGCTGCCACCTCCTGGGGTGGGCAGCCCTGATGCTGGGGCATCTGCCAGGGATTTGGTTGAATTTTATATATTAATCACAGAAATAATCACCTCATAGGGAAGGTTAACTGATGCCTCCCTCTCCAGCTGTTGCAGAGAGTAGAGAGGTTTTCTAAGAAGCAAGTATGGAGTTTAAACAGACAGGTGGGGAGAGGAGAGTGTGGACATGCCCATTAGAGCTTGAAGAACTGATACAGGGAACCAGGGCATGCTGTATTTCATCAGGCAAACTACACATCTCTCCATTTATTGCAGCTGCTGCTCTTCCCCTGCAATGATGTTCCCCCCGTTAGGCGTCCACCAGCTTGTTTTCTGTGACTTCTGCTTTGTCCCTTCCATCAGCACCTCCTGATGGTGGATATCAAAGGTATTGCAGGTTTTGCCAGGTAAGCAATGGTCTGTGGGAGAGAAGACATGACAGGCCATATCCCATTCCCTGCTATGACTACATAGCTCATTGTATCCTCTGGACACCCTGACTCCATCTATGTGCTGAAAGAGGATGTTGGCTGTAGCCATTGCTCACAGGGACAAGACCAGTCTGGAGCCTCTTGCCATGGTCTTGTGCAACAGACAAGTTTTTGAGATGGTGGCATTTCTCTTGGCAGGGAGCAACCTGAATGTTGATCTGGTTTAGGAGCGTAAAGGCATTGGTTTAGTGCAGAAGTCCCCCTACATTGTATCTGGAGAAATATTAAAGGGGTGAAGATCTTCATTTGACCTTGGGAGTGGAGCATACCCAAGGTCAAGACCAGAAGAGGATCATTTGGTCAATTAGGCCCCTCTCCTGTATGTCACATTTGCATCACCTTCCCACACATTGTCTATAATGAGTCAAATGACTTGAATTAGAGCAAAGATTTTCCTCCTACTGTGTGCTACAGATAGAGGACAGGTGATGAAAGTCTGTGTAAGGAGGTCAAAACCAATCAGATTCCTTGTTGAAAAGGATAGGAAAGCTAGGCCCCAAAAGTTCTACTAAAGTAGAACTAAAATGCCTGAGTTGCTCATTTGTAGGCTGTTGGCTGCTGCCACCTCTCTTACACAGGCACAACCTGAATGGGATGCTGCAAGGAGTCCACCTGGAAGGAGTAGCATGACATGCCCCCCACATCCTGTGAATAAGTTTCTGATTGCTTCCAAAGAGTTTTACTTACCAGGAGCAAACCCCCATAATCACTCCCAAACTGCTAGCAGCTCTCTGGATTTCAGAGAGAAGAATTAAAAACAAATTAGGGGTAATGAGCTTTTAAATTGCTTCTGAATCCACTGTGTGGCTGAGAATTTTGGTGGATTTGGATAATAAAATCAAGCAGGGCCCAGGGCATGCAGAAGGGTGATACAGAGTTTAAGAATATTTTCAGGCTTCCAACTGAATATTAGATGTGATGCAACTGTCCTTTCTCATTGAAAACAGTAGTAAGAAACTCGCTGAAAGCCAAAGCCAAGAACCAGACTCAGCCTAAAGAAATGCTGTTTCCCCTTATACAAACTGTGCCAGAGCAGCATTAATTGACTTATGTTATTAGTTACTTCTTCTGTTCTTCTAGAAGAGTTATATATAGTTATTCTTCTATTATTAGTTACTCCAGACCTAAACAGTTGCAGATGATCTGCAGAAAGAAAAACGAGGCGATGGGAACTAAGGGGGTCCTCAGTTCTCTCTACCTTTTTCTGCACAGTAGTGTTACATTGGTTGTCAAGGCTTACAAGAACGAGTTATAGGACTTGAGACAGATTTTCAGAGAGGGGAACTGTGCTACATACTTTTGTACCATGGGTGGGGTACTCAGGAATGGGGTTGTGTTTCACCGTGCAGATGCACATCAGCATGGACACCCTGCCCCAAAACCCCACAAGTTCAGTTCTGAATGTCAAAGGACGAGGTGCTGGGTCACGTCTTACTGTTAGCAGATGGCTAAAGCTTATCTGTATAAATTAATTTACTAATCAAAATCAACAGTTTATGTGTTTTGGAAGGTGAAAGCAGCAAAAATCAGTATTTAGAAGCAGGACAGGATGAACTCTAAGCCACTTAGCACAAACTTGTTTGCAATGTGCTACTAATCCCCTCCTATCCTGTCTTCATTAACCTCGTGTACACTGTACCTGTGCAACTGATAACACAGCAGTGTTTGGGAACCAGATTTCAGACAGTCCCCCTTCCCCACCAAGGGAGCCCATCCAACAACATTTTAAAGCAGGTTTTGTGTCTCATTGGAAGGTTTTTTCCATAAACTTTAAGGGAAAGTGAGTAAACCAATCCCTGGGAAATGCAGTCTTTGTCAACAACTCTAGCAGTCACCTCTCCAGTGGTGGCTGGAATCTCTCGCTCTTAGCCAAGCCCTGTCCTCATGCACAGCGGTCACTTTCATCAGCTTTCCCAGGTCATCCTTGATGGCAGGTCTGGATGGACACTTCTGTGGGTGGATTTACCCTCACAAAAAATCATCTCATGAGCAGAGGAGCCAGGACAGGACTGGGAGTAGGGAGGGGATGCTTCATGTCTTCAGGCTTCGTACAGAGATGCCTCAAGCCCAGCAGTGTTTAAAAATCATATGAACAATGCCCTTAATAACATGCTTTAACTTTTGCCAGCCCTGAAGTGGTCAGGCAGTTGGACCAGACGATCACTGTAGATCCCTTTCAACTGAAATATTTTGTCTTATCCTATGTCATGCTGCAGGACCCAAGGATGCCTGGAGAATACACCTCCAAGGTTGTGCCCATAAATGTCTTTTTGAAGCCCAAGGCCACCTTGAACCTAAACTTGCCACACACCCCTTCAGCTCAGACATAAGTTTCTGTGAAGATCAGACATGTGGGTGAGCCCTGGGACAAGAAAAAGGAACAGTGAGCCCACACTGCTCCTTGCTTTGATGGTCCCATTTGCCCAGCTGGGGTGGGAACAAACATGCACCTAACAGTTTCTTATATGAAAAGGAGGGCTACAGCACACCTTTACAATCTCACCTGTCTCCCTCTTTCATTAACAAAAACAGCTGCAATTTTCAGGCTTTCTTTTAACAGAGAGTCCATAATAGCCACAAAAATCATGTTTCTTCCTTTGCATGCAAAGCAACCTGAGAAAACCCGACCTGACTCAAGCACCTCCAACCCGCCTTGTCAAGCATTCAGAACTAATTTTAAATATCTTGTTATAATACAGAAGGCAACATGATTTGGTCATCAGACTACTTGTCTCCTAGGGATGCCTCAAAGGCCCATTGGGCCAAACACTACACCAGACCTTGCTCCAGGCAGGTTGCAGACTCAATTCCTGCTGCAGCCCATGAGGTTTGGGTTGCCATCCCAATGAAGATACATTTAAGTCTGCCTTGGTAATGCCAAAGCAAAGAAAAGCAGATTACCTCCAGGGTTTAATCTTCCTACTTCCTATTTTCCTCTTTTAAAACTAATCTTTCCACTCCCTGGAACTAGGGCACCAGGGCTTTACACTCCTGGCAGTCTGGGCAAGGACTTTGTGCAACCAGTTCTCTGGCAGAAATGTGGCACTTCCCTGTGTGGGCCAGGATTAATATAAAGTGGTTAACTTAACTAGCAACATATGTCTGCATCTTTTTTCCCACTGCCATTTAATCTCTCTTATCCACTGACCATGCAAGTCTCCCGTAATCACTGCAGAGTAATTATGTGATTATTCCAGCCCTCTAAATTACAGCTGCAGCTTGGACTCTAGCAATTGCAGGTGACACAGCAAGGATGACTTTCTCAGATGTTAGTTAATTACAATTAGACAGAAGAAAAAAGCAAACAAAAAAACCCAACAAAATCTACACACAATAATAATAATAAAACAAAATGCCAAAAAATGCAACTTCTGCTGATAATCTTCACCCCGAACTGTCTCATCACAAGGAAGGTTAGAGTAGGAGCCATTAATAAGATGGCAATTTATGTTAATTTATGTTCTCCTAAGCCCACACGCCTTAATACAACTAACTAAAAAGAAATTTATGATAAACAAAGGCAATTATGTTGTTGCCGTTATTACAGTGGCCTTTCAAATCCTGTTGTGCTGGGCATTATTGTCTAACTGGCTTGGGAAAAGAAGATGAGGATGGTATGTGCATCAGGAGGTCTTGTAGAAGGCTGAGCACAATGTCAGATGGAGTGTGTAGGTCCTCATCAGATCCTTTCCTGCAACGCCTGCACACGCAGCAGATACAGAGGTAGGAAAATATCCTCCAAAAGTCACAGGCCTTTTTCTTTTTTTTCTTCTTTTTCATAACATCTGGAATGATGGAGCATTTCTCTTACAAGGAAAGGCTGAGAAACCTGATGGGTCTGTTTAGCTGGAGAAGAGAAGACCGAGAGAGAATCTGATCAATGCTCACCAATATCTAAAAGGTGGGGAACAAGAGGTTGGGGCCAGACTTTTGACAGTAGTGTCCAATCACAGGACAAGGGGCAATGGGCACAAACTAGAACACAGGAGGTTCCACTTAAACATAAGACAAAACTTCTTTCCCGTGAGGGTGCCAGAGCCTGGCACAGGCTGCCCAAAGAGGTTGTGGAGCCTCCTTCTCTAGAGAGATTCCGAACCTGCCTGGTTGTGATCCTGGGCAACCTGCTCTTGGTGAACCTGCTTTAGCAGGAGAGTGAGAAAGATGATCTCCAGAGGTCACTTTCAAACATTGCCATTCTGTGATTCTATGAATTTCTGATGAGAGTTCCCAAAGCACGAGTGGCTTTACAACTGATGAAAAAAAAAAAGGTAAAATATTAGACATCTTCAGAGGTGATTTTTTATTGTTTCCCTGGATGTGGCTTGAGTGAGAAATGTCCATAAATGTTCTTTCTGCATCTGGTGAGTTTCAGCCAACTCTATGGCACGCTGAAGTGCCCTGAGCATCCCTTTCCCTGAGTATTGACAACCCCAGCCTGGGGAAGAGGAGTAGGGCAGAAAGCTGGAAAGGGCATGAATGAATACAATAGGGGAGGGAAGATATCTTCCCCAAGGAGCATGTTAGGAGGCTATAGGTGAACCGTCAGAAGTAGAGAGGATGTAATTTTAATCCTGTAATGATCTAAACTCCACTAAAATCAGCAGAGAAATCCCCGAGGGCCCCAGATGACATCATGACTCTGACACAAAACCATACACTCCTCTGCATTGCTTGAGCTGGGCATGCAACGGATCTAAAACCTCCATGGATGTAAATCCTCATCACCTGCATGATTTGATTCAGTGTTTCTGTCTGGTTTCTGCTTTCTTCCTCTCCATTCAAGCTCATCACCCTGTGCCACGGTATGACTGAATGCAGGTCTTCCATCACACTTAAATTTATCTACTGGGCACAACACACTGTCTAGCCACTCCTGGGTTCTTTAAGGGCTCACAAAGGCACAATGAATTAGAATCGTGACCCAATATGTAACTGTAATAGATGGCACCAGCAAATTCAGAGCCACTTTTGGGACTGAAATACTGTAAGAGGCCATTTTAAGAAAGAAATGGTGCTGGGTCAAATGCTTTATGGTGGTAGCAACCAGAGCCCTGAAAAATAGCAAACCTGTCTATATGTACAAATACCCATGGATTGCTTAGATTTTCCCCACAGTGACTCAAAGCAACAATATTACGGTTTTGCAATGTGACATCACAGGGTGATAAAAATGAAAGGAAAGGGAGAAAAAAAATCTGATGATTAATTTCAAAATAAACTGGCTTTCCAGTGACCCAATAAAGGGAGAGGAATGTCCTCCATTTCCAGAGGGAAGATGGAGAACAGCAAAGATGCACTTTACAACCCATTCTGCTAGTAGAGACTAGGGGTCTGCTGACATTAATTTTACGCATTCCTTTCTCTTCCCTCAAAAGAAAATTGAGCAAACCACTATGATTTAGGAAATGATAGCCCAACAGACTTTCACTGCAGGCAACCTTCATCAAACATTAGCCTCTTGGCTGCACTGCAGAGCAGTCAGTTTTCAGTCTGTTTTAGAAGATCCTTATTTTATCCTTTGCTGTTTATAATCAGAATATTTCATATATTTTCACAAAAGCCTTCTGCCAAACTCCCTATTCAAGTGAAAATAGCAGGAATTTTCCAGTCATATTTGGGAGATACTCATTAAAGTTCAGAAGGAATTTGCTATTGGCATCGTGTTTTTAAAAGAGATTAGATTTGATTTTCCTAAACCACACTTAAAAAAAAAGGAGAGCAAAAGCTTCAGGTATTCTTCTAATCTGTCTTTGTTCACTCTGTACTAATTTGTAAAGTGTTTCTGTCTGAATTCACATTAAAGACAAGCAACCATGGTAGTTAATAATTTTGTGTATATGCCACATTTGGGCTATAGAGTTCAAGGACCTGAGGAAATGGAGGAACATCAAAGTGATCCAACCAGCCAAAGATAACATAACTCACTGGTGCAAATGGGAATGAAAGGCAAGTCTTTGGGTTTGCCAAGACTCCTGTGAACTATTGGCAGTGTCTCTACCGGACGTTACAGCCAAAGGAGAATGCCAGATATTGATGAGGTGACCAAGTGTTTCAAAAATGCTCCTGGTCTTGTAATAGGACGAGAAGGGAGCACAAAACCACCGAACACCCCTAATGCATTACCTACACCAGGGGATTAAGCATTCCCAGGACAGTTGTCAAGACCTGCTTGTATTTACAGTCTAGAGGGATGCCACATCCCCTCCAACAGCTGTGACACAGCAGTGGTAGTATTCATCCAAGCTGTGGATAACCCAGCTTCTGCTCTGCCTCAGTCCAAATCTGGGTGCCTTCAACTGAAACACAGAAGGCCAGGAGTTATCAAAATCACCTCAAGAGGGGTGACCTTGTTGTGGTCTCTGCTATAAAGACAACACTATACAAAAGAAAAACATTTGCTGAAGAAAAGCCCAGGTTCTAGGCTGCCTTTCTCACCAGGAGGTGCCTTGGTGCAGGGCTACAGACTGGTCCACACTTGCTCAGGTGAGATGATATCAGTCTCATTGGACAACCTCAGTGAAAGGCACTAAGACCACTAACCCTGGGACAATGGATGATGACAGACAGGAATCCAAATGTGAGTCTCTTTCTGGAGAGGTATCTCAACCATCACATGGTGGAGGTAGGGATTCACTACTCCAGCCCTGCTCAGTGTGGAGAAAACAACACAAGCCACATATACAAGGTTCACATCATCACTCAACCTCAGCTCACACTCACTACACCTAATACTGGGGAGTTTTAGGTCAGGGACAGATTTGGGACGTTAATGGAGGCTAAGTATCAAAAAATAAGTTTGTTAAGAACACAGCCATCTGCAGAAAGAGAAGCAACCAAGCAGGACAGGAGAAGGATCTCCATTTTGCATCCGGTTGCCTGCAGGGCAGTAATCTCTTTCAGCGAACACAGCCTACGGTATTTTAAGCACCTCCAGAAAATCATAGAATTATAGAATCATTTCAGTTGGAAAAGACCTTTTAAGATCATCCAGTCCAACCAAAATTACACCTCCACCTAAGCGATTTGTTTAATCAGGCCCAAGCACTGCAGCCCTTGTCCCAGGGGCAGGACCAAGCATGCTGCTAGGGGCTCCATTATCTTTTTGTGCTCAGCTAACATTGTTCTCTTTAAAAGATTAATGAGACATACATTCTCAATCAAGAAGCTATTTCAGAAGCTCTTACTTCCAATCAGTTGTACAGTCCTGTTTGTAGCATCATCTGCCCTTATTTTGGTTGAGAGTTTTAGCAAAATGATTTATGGATATTTATTTCCCAGAGTAACATTTGCACATTGATGGATTGAATATTGATGGCATTAAAGCCAGATAATCAATGCACATGCATACTGCATGGAGTGCTAAACTGCCCAACAGTAATTTGGGGTAGGAAGGTACCTAGATGAAGATAACTGGGCTTCTTCCTTGAGTGATGTGTGTGTTCTTGTGGTTCATAAAACCACAGAATCATAGAATGGTTTGGGTTGGAAGGGATCTTAAAGATCACCTAGTTCCAATCCCCCTGTCATGGTCAGGGACACCTTCCATTAGACCAGGTTTCTCAAAGCCCCATCCAACAGCTGAAGAGCACATGCACATTGCCAAGAGATAAATAACAAGGAGGTAAATAACATGTGAGCACCTTACCACCTATTGCTATAGATAAGTGAAGAAACAGAGATGGTGAATCTCAGACAGGCTGAGCTCACCCAGTTGAGATGAAGAGGACTTCTGCCACTTAAAAAGATATTACACTATGTCAAGAATTCATTATTTGTTTCTTGTGGGTCTCATCTTGTCCATACTGTTGCTCATTCCCCCCTGTTATGTCTGTCTCCAGCAGAAATGCTTGAAGGTAAGGAGGCTATAAAAAGGGATCTGGCCAGGCTGGATTGATGGGCTGAGGACAGTGAAATGAAATTCAACAAGGCCAAGTGCCAGGTCCTGCACTGGGGTCACAACAGCCCCCTACAACAGTCCAGGCTTGGGGAAGAGGGGATGGAAAGCTACACAGTGGAAGAAGACCTGGGAGGGATTGGTCAACAGCTGGCTGGAGATAAACCAGTGTGTGCCCAGGTGGCCAAGAAGGCCAACAGCATCCTGGTTTGTGTCAGGAATAGTGTGGTCAGCAGGACTACGGAAGTGATTATGCCCCTGTACTGGGTACTGGTGAGGCCACACCTCGAATATTGGGTTCAGTCTTGGGCCCCTAACTTCAAGAAGGATACTGAGGGGCTGGAGTATGTCCAGGGAAGAGCAACAAAGCTAGTGAGGCATCTAGAGAACAAGTCTTGTGAGGAGCATCTGAAGAAAACAGGGTTGTTCAGCCTGGACAAAAGGAGGCTCAGGGGAGACCTTCTCACTCTCTACAACTCCCTGAAAGGAGGTTGGAACCAAGTGGGGGCTGGTCTGTTCTTGCAAGGAACGAGCACTAGGACAAGAGGAAATGGCCTCATGTTGAACCAAGGGAGGTTTAGTTTGGATATTAGGGAGAAATTCTTCCCTGAGAGGGTTGTCAAGACCTGTCCCAGGCTGCCCAGGGAAGTGGTGGAGTCCCCATCCCTGGAGGAATTTAAAAGACATGCAGATGTGGTGCTGACCATGTAGATAGTGGTGACCTGCCAGTAGAGGACTAATGTTTGCATTTGCTGATCTTAAAGGTCTCCTACAACCAAAACAATTCTAAATCCTTGGAAATTTTCTTGTTACTATGCAGCTCAGCATCAAGCCACAGCAGCAAGATGGGCAAGGGGACACCATCACAGCAGTATATTTCAGTCCTCTGATTGTAAAAGTAAGCTAAAACAACCAGTAACACACCCACTCTAGACACCTAAAGCTGGGTTACATGACTTGCAGCCAGAAGACAGGAAGCCAGAGGATATGTCCTGCTCTGTCACCAGCCTAGGATGCTCAAAGGGAAAGTTTTGGGCCATGATTTTGGTGGAGGAAGAACCAAGACACTAAGGGTTCCATCAGGAAGGCAGCCTGATGGTGAAGTTGCAGCAGAAAAGTTAACTTATGGTTAAAACATTTACATCACTCCAGAAGGCTCCCAGCTGCTTTTTGGGCATCTCTGTCAAGTATCACCTTGTTTCTTGTTCTGGAAATAGTCAATATCCTCATAACACAACTCCCTGTTTTTCAGCAGCAAATTAGCTCACATGGCAATTTGTATTACAGCACTTAGAAAAAAAAATACATCCAGCTCCACTTTAACTGTTTTAACAGCACTCAGTAAGTCTCTCAGGAGCTTCCAGAAGCACTGAGTGCACTGGCTGCTCTTCTAAGAGGCCCATCCATCTCTGTCCTTCTGCTCATTCCTTTACAGCTCTGCAACACTCTCATTTTTTTCTTTACTTTTAGGGCCATTTCTGCAGGTTTCATAACCTTATTCCTCTTACTCAGAATAGCTTGCAAGTGCACTCTGATTCTTCCACAAATCTTCTTTAGGAGTTTCTATCTCCCTAATCCTTTGCAACCTGTTGAGCCTCTGCAGTACCAATGTGTACACCATCTGCAGTGTCTTGAACCCCTGGGTCCTTCTCACCAGATTCTGGGGTTCACAGTGCAGACATCTACTTTTGCAGATGTCCTCCACTAGTTTTCTGCATGGTTTTGTACAGAGAGGAACTCAAATACATGAACAACTATAAATTGTTTGAAGTCTTGTCCACTGAACCAGAAAGTTGTCACTGCTTGTAATTATTGCTGGGTTCCTGTTTGGCAAATGTCAAACTAACATGAGTGATGATGGGTTTGGTGTTTGATTTTCCACTAGAGGAAATTCTAATGCAGAGTGAATAAGCCAGAACTAAGAAACAGTCACTGTTGTGTCACGCACATGTGGACCATGGCTTCAGGAAGTCCTGATTTATTAGCACAAGTTCTTGTCTGCGCTGTAGTTTTCAATGAAATTCACACATTTCAAGATTTTCTCTACGTCCTCTTCACATTTTTTGGCCTGAATAGTTCATTTTAGGCTCTTCTTCAGACTCTTCTAGGTATGTTCACTTAGTCATCCTGTACTTTTCTGAATCTTTTCAAAGAATATAGCATGCCTGAATCCAAGATGGTTATCTTCAGGTAATTTGCCATGAATTGCCACAGTGCTTCAGTTGTAACTGGAACTATTGGCTAGGTGCATGATTCCATGGCCAGTGCACAACCACAACCCTGATGGCTTCCAGTGATGTCTCACCTTCTGCTGCGGCTTCTGTAAATTTATTCCATGTTGGTTTTGAAACTGGATCATTCTTCTTGATCAAACATGCATGTATTATACTGTTTCCTGTATCAGTTTCAAGTGCATCATCACATACTCTCAGGAGTATATCTACTATCAATAGCCATTTTCTTGGTTTATTCTCTCCTTCAAATCCTACAACTGACATTGGAACTGCAACCTCTCAGAGATATCAGTCAGTCCCTTTGGTGCTGTGGCTATAAGGTATCCTGAGTCAGATTTTGGCCCCAACCTGTGAATTAATATGGAAAATTTCTCCTCTGAAGTGCCAGCACCAGACACGCTTACACAGCAACATTCCAGTCCAGTAAATCCAAATAAATAAGAATTTTTCACTGAATTCCAATGTTCATATAAGAAATGCTTTATCAGGGAAGACCAAAGGTCTAGCTGGACCACACCCTTTTTAACTACAAAACTTTTACACCAGTAGTGCTGTGGCAAGTACTTTGGCACTTCACTTCCTTGCTGTGGGAAGAAATAAAGCCTTGTATGTTGGGAACCTGTCTCCTTTTAATTTCATTTTAAATAGGAAAATACTCCAATTATTCTGGTGTAATGATTCTTGCATGGGAAACCACAATGAGCTATTCCCTGTATAGATTCTCCTTGTCACTCGTGATTCTATAGATTTCTGTCTCCTTCTCAGCTGCCATACAGAAACCAAGCCATATCCTTCATTACCCTCGCCATTCTCCTTTCTGTTTTTTTCTACTTCTAGTACACTGCTTTTAAGATGAAGGAAGCAGAACTGCACACAGTATTCCAAAAGGCTTTGCACAACAGCACAATGGTATCTTCTGGTTTGATCCATATTGTTTTCCTAAGATTGAAGTTGCTTTTTTTTTTTGAGGTGGTGCTTTCTTTAGAAATTTTTATTACCATTTCAGCCCTGAGATGTGACAGTCAGCTTAAGACCTTTCACTGTATATGTGCAAATAGAACTGGTTTTTTTCTGAGTGCATCACTTTATGATCTCACATTTTTGTAAGAATATTGTACCATGCAAGCTGGAAAGACTTCCTCGAGACACACATAGGACACAGTAAAGGGGAGCTACAAAAAATTCTCAGCTCTTCAGCGAGTGAGATATGCAAGGAGATACTACAATATGAAAACTCTTTGCTGGTAACACTGATGTAGAGGTGAACCTACCACCTATGGGAGCTGGCGGAACAGGCTGGCATTCCTCAGCAGTCCTGTGTTTTCACTTTGAGAAATCCTGCAGTGTTGAGCTAATGCTCTGAAAGATAAATTCGCAGCAGCTGCAGAGGGAGATCTACCCATGAACATCTCCAAATGTCTCTTGTTGTTTGTGTCCTAGAATCATACAGTGGTTTGGGTTGGAAGGGACCTTAAAGATCATTTAGTTCTTTTTTCTTCTTTCTATAACCTACGCTTAGTTCCTGTTGCTTTCCATACTCATGTAGCAAATCACTGCCTAGCTTTTTAGCCCATAATTGCAGCAGGAAATTTGAAGAAAAATTTAAATTCCATGTAGCCATTCATTTATTTTTTAAACATTCCCTTGAAATTTCAAATAAATTAATCTGCAAAATACTTACGTTATTGAAACCCATCTTTATTCACTTCTTTTACAATAAACAATATATCTTTTATCATTATATATCACATAAAAAAATATCTGATAGAGTTATTCAATTCTTTACTTCCCAGTAATGAGAAATAAACCCCACACATACAATAGTGCTGCATGCTAAAGTGCTTGTATATGCTTTATCTTTATAAATACTGATAAAATAGGTAGGGAAATTACAAACTTGAAAATAAAAAGCATCAATATTGTCAGCTTGCAAAAAAGGAAAGGTTACATCCTCTCATATTGTCATGCAAATGGAGAAGATCTTCATCATTCAGGTGGGAAAAATAGCATTGTTATATATATTCAGTATAATTCACCATAACAAAACACTGTGAAGTACCAGAAGTACAGTCTAAAATCTGTGGAAATCATTACTACTACTAATATTATCCATTTTGATATATACTGACATAATTGGAAATATTTATTAGTAAGAGGTAGAAGTGCAATAGCAGTCTTAGCATAACAGTCTAAAAATTTCAAGGTTTTATTCTGAAGGTTATATTTCACGTAATGTGGTTTTTTCTGCATTTCCCCAAATTTTCAGGTTTTCTACATTAGGCTCCAGAATGTTAAAAAAAAAAAAAAAAAAAAAAAAAGACAGGCAGAGAGGAAACTGCAGAAGTCAGGCTTTTTACAGATTTTTCCATCTCTACTGGCAATATACTGCAACACTTGGACATCTCTCCAAGTTCCTTGGCTTGTTTAGTCCTGTCTTTCAAAGGGCAACCTGACTCATAGAAATCTTGTTGCTATTATGTCTAGAACACCCATTTGGCTTTGGCCACCCTGAGTTTGCCTTGGTTTTAGCCACAGATGGACTCATTGTGCTCTGGTGCAGATAAGGCCTATCTATTTAAGTTATGACAGTCATAAGGAATATGATATCACTCCTGTAATTTTAGCCATCAAAAAATCAGAGAGGTTATCATAATGAGCTTCTTGGGCATCTTTCAGAGTGAGCAAAGAAGAAACAGAGGAGGAGTTGGTCCAGTCTTAAATACCCAGAGAGATCCCTTCAGCGAAGCTAGATCGTGAGTATCCTGGTGAACCAGTTGAAGGCATCTCATGCAGTTTCCACCAGCACAACACAGAGATATTCTTTGAGCACAGAAGCAAATCCAGAAGAACCAAAGTGTGCAGCATTTCAAGATGAGCTAGGCAATACTCTACAATAGCATGATCTGCATCTGTGGCTGCCCTCACACAGTCCACCCAGCCACCAGTAGACAGAAAGGTCTTGCTGATCCAAAACGGTGGCCAGGACATGAGACATTCCCTAATACTGAGAAAGAAACCTACTCATATTTCCATGCAGCTTTCTCAATGCTGCAAAAAAAAAAAAAAATATTTAAAGCAGTTTCACATTTACAAAACAGTTAATTTATCATCTTGAGCCAACTGCACAAGGTTTCATGGCAAGTCATTGAATTCAAACTTATTTGAAGTAATTCCTCAGAATAATTTACAGTCAACTAATTTTTTACTATATATCCTTTAGCCCTCCATTATTTTTTTATTAAGATATCTCAAATTAAATATATAATTAATTACAGGTAAAACCATGGCTCTTTGTAACTGGTTTATTGCAAATCAAATTAAAATGTCATACATGCTTAGACAGTTTCAAAAAAGGACTTGAATATCTTTTAATTATCTTTATGCTTTCTTAAAGCTCATTAAATAAGCATTCCCTCTGCTCTCCAAGTTGTAACGTTATTACTTGATGTTCTTCTACCAAGATTAAGTGTCTTTCAGTAAAATATGGTTTAGTCGAGACCAGGTTTTGGGCTCAAAAGAGGAGTAACGGGGTAGAGTTCACCAGCCTGTTGTACATCTACTCACATCTAGCAGTCCTTTTGGCCTTACAATCTACACATGTAAAATTACACCTTCTCTTTCTCCCTCCTTTCTCCAAATCAGTAGTTATAAGATGGCAACCCACACAAGCTAAATCTTGTACTTTAATTACTAGTCTTATGTTTACATAGGAACCAAGTAGTTCAAAGCTGAATGTGCAGTAATTAAAGTATTTCCAGATGTGTTCAGCAATCCTACTCTGTTTTTACAGCCTTCAGTTGTCATATATTTTCCTTTGGCGGCTGTATTAGACACAAAAGTTAACAATTTTATTTTAAATTGTGTTTTTTGAACAAGAAATATTCCCAGTCAGAGCTGCTGTGACCAGTATCTTGATAATGAAAGCAAAACACTTCAAGGTGATCCTAACTTTCAATATTTGAATTACTCTCTGTTGACTGAAATCTCTAAAAACCCAACAAACAAAGTAGAGAATTCCACAGATAATGTGAAACATATTGTGGAATTAAAAAGGCAGAGGGAAACTTTTTCACTAAAATCTGCTAAAGAAGACATTCTGATTTTTCCTTTTAAAGTTGTGCTGATTTCCCCTTTTTTCCCTACCAGGCTATATAATATGATTATTTATCATGCTTGTGTTTTACATTGCTAAGTGAATACCAAGGACTGTTGACTTCCAAACTTTCTTTGCAGATGAATCAGAAATAATGGCAATATCAGCACACAAGTAAAATGTTCTTAGCACTAGAAAAAAAAAAAGTGTCAAGTGAAAATCTAATCTCCACCCTGGCAATGCCTGAGTGCTCCTGCCCATCCCAGCAGGTAAATTACCAATTGAGCAAGTGGCAAAGATGATAGAAGAGCTTTCTCATGCAGAAAGATGTGCTGTAAGCAAGGGAGCACAGCTGTAAAGTCGGTAGGATGAATAAATTTGTGCACAATGAAAAAATAAATAAAAAAATAATAACACCCACCCCCACAAACTCCAAAAAGGTTAGAGGCAGCTAACATACTTGACAAACCTTTTTCTTTTCCTGATTGGCTTTGATAGTTCCTAATTAAAGTCCTAACTGGCAACTTTCTGTGAAATCAGAAGAGTTTAAGAGAGTCATCTCTCATGTTTTCAGGCTTCTGAGCTGTTCCCCTCCACACACACCTACCTCCACCCACTCAGGAGATGAAATATAACAGTCCAGACAAGATGAAAAGCAGTGTTCCTACAGTTTTATTTGATTTATTAAAAGGAGAGAAGTAACCAAGTGGGAGGAAAATAGGTCAAATGTTCTAGATCCTTATGAAAAGCTAACAGTATCGCTCTTGATTTTCAACATCTCTTTCAAATTGATGTCGTGTGTTTTCAGGAAGACATTAAGGTATGGGAGGGGATTGGAGTTGAGGGAGGAAGCCTGGGTCGCTTAAGCATGGTGATGAGCAGAAGGAAAAGCAAAAAGATGACTTTTCGGTTGCCAAGTGATCATCTCACAGCCCAGAGACACAACAATGGTACCAAACTCTCAGCCAAGAGACAGGACAGCAGAGCAAGGCATTTCTAGCAGGAGCCATACCCACATCTATAAGCCATAGCTGAGACCACCTCAGGCTCCTCAATGAAGTTGTGTAAAACTCTTTCCCCCAAGGAGCATTTTCTTCTGGGCTTTAAAAGGGAGGTAGGGAACTACTGAACAAGAAAAAGCTATTTCCCTGCCTCTCTTCTGCCTCTCTAGTTTCTGTGGTCCTCAGCCCCCATCTCTCTGACTTGTCACCTTGTCCTTTAATTCAATTTTTCTCCATAAAAACATCCAGCTGTCTCATAAACCCCTCTTTGCTCTTTGCTTCAGTGGCCTTATTGGTTTTATTACTCTACCTATTACCATGCACTGGTCCTCTAGGAGTACATCCTTTGTATTCCATATGTAGAACTTGCTGGGGTTATCCTGAGACATCCTGCAGGTAATATTGTCCTCTAATTGACTACCGCTGGAAAATATCTGGGGACCACGAACAGCTAATGAGTGTATATTTTGTGATTAGCATTAGCAGAGTGCCCCCATTTGACTGTGTTCAAGTCAGCTTTTGTGACTGGAAAGGAGCAATGACATCTGGTGGTTAGACACTGCAGTCAAACCAGAAAAAAAAAAAGAGGAGTGATTCTCCTAGGGGTTTCCTAGGAAATGACCTACCTAGGAATATAGCAGCTTCTCCAAAACCTGGATCCTTGAGTTGGTGTGTGTTGATGACTTCAGGAAGGTCACCAAAAGTAGATGCAAAAATGAAATCATGCAAAACCTTAGAAGCCTCCTCATGGCATCTTTGGTCTGGATTCAAGCTGGTCCTGCCTCTGAGTTCCTGGGGCAGATGATCAATCACGTCTCTTTCATCTCAGTCTTCCCTTCAGGCATAGCACTCTGCATTCAGCCTCCACAGCTTCCCCCTAACTCCTACCCCACTGAGCCTATCTGTTCTGGTTTCACTCTGTTTTTACACAACAATCAGCAAGCAAAAGAAAAAAAAAAAAAAACAACCCACATTTGGTATGGGAATGTTTTTGATTGTGTCATACCCCATTTAGAAAGTGCTAGAGATCTGCGATCTTCACAAAATAACTGAAGGCTTTAGAGGATGGTGTGCCCCTGGGCCAGATCTTATTGGCATTTTAGAGGCCAAGCAGCATCTGTGTCTTCAGATCAGGTTCCTTGCATAAGACAAAGGATAGACATCTTCAGAGCCCTGCATCCTCTTACAGCTAGTCACAGGTTCATTTTCAGCACGGGTCCCATGACAAAGCACATCCCTTTCTCCCATGTATGTAGAGTAAGGGAGCAAAACATCCTCACATATATGATGGTGATGTCACATCTAACAGAATAAGAAAAATAACATTAGTTACATTAGCTACATTAGTTCTTGCTAGGCATAGATTTTGCAAGAGCAAAATCCAGTGATGGGGGACAACACAGTATTGCCTGTCACATCACCAAGAAACAAAACTTAACCTTCTTTGAAACATGGCAAGTTAAACTGATTTCTCAAAATAACAAGGTTCTTCACCATATGGAAACCATTTTAATTCAAGAGATAGCTCTTTCACCGAGTGTATTCTTATGGTCTGTTACACTGGACATAAACTGGACATGCTTGGGCATACCTTTCCTATAAATTTGATTTTGGCCTATCCATTTACATTCCTACAAAGAGATCCCAGTAAGTATTATGGTCATTCATTAAGCTGTCACATAAAGATTATCTTTACTTTCTTGGTGACATGAGTAAAAAAGACAAAGCAAAACCTTTTGTCCTTTGTAATTTGGTACATGAACATAAAGCAAACGATCAATTACATGGGCTAAACCCATAGACTCATCCAGTTGCAAAAAGTAATAGTTCCTGATGTCATTCACAACCCAAGGAAGATTTTTTGCCATATCATTCAGCTGGTGCCAGGGGCAAACATGGTTATGTCCAGAACATCTCTCTGATGATCTCTGAGGGATGCGGCAGACTCCATCTGTGATCAGGGCACTGATGGGCTGACACTGCTCCAACCTTGCACTGAATGGAGCGTAAGTATAAAATCAACAGATAGCAACACAAAATGGATGCGTTAGTCCCAAAATGAATTTATAAATGGAAATTACAGTGTTGCATACAAGTCAGTGTAGAAAATGGGATTCATAACTTGACAGACATACATTCAGAATGGTCACATGAATATCTTTTTAAGAGATATGCTACAAACTCAAGCAAAATTTATGAACTCGACACAGACGTTAATGGCTGATGCTCTTTGCGCTTTGTTATGCAGAAGGTGGGAATATATAATCATAGTGGTGTCTTTAAAATCTATAAATACCAAGCTCCCCTTGTGATTAAATCGTCACACACTTCCATGAGGAAAGGGAGTTATTGTCTCCCCATTATGGAGTGGGAAATTAGGCACAGCTTTACACCAGTCATAATTATCTTCTCCACCTATGGGTTCATAATGGCTCACTGTGTGGAAATACTCCGCTGTGCAAGTAATTCATGAAAATGACCATGACTCATTTCTAACCTATCCCCATGACAAAACAGCCCAAAATGTGTAGCTGTAGATGTGCCCTTTCAGATGCCAGTGGGAAGGCTCCAGAGAAGGGGGTAGAAACACAGATGTAGTCCCAGGGTGTTTCCAGGGGCTGGAGAAAGCAAGAGGGGGATTCTGCCTGTGAACCCTTCACCATGCTCTGAAGGATGTTGAAGATGGGTTCTACCCTGAACTGCGAAGACCACAGGAAAGGGAGGTAGCTCCTGGGCTACAAGCCTTTCAGGCCTTCAGCCCAAGGCATGCTGAGGGGAGCAGTCTGAACACAGGGAGCTACCTCTCATCACCAGAAGGAATTGCAAAGGGATTTTGTGTTTCACACAGCCACTTCTAAAGAAGGGAATGCTAGCTATATAATTTGGATTTCATGTGCCAGGCCTCTGCAGAGACTCTGGATTCGCATCAGAAATGCCTCATAGAAAGAGAGCCTGCAGGGAAGGGCTATTTTACTTGCTTTTGAATTTTAATAGCAGACTATTTTGTACTGTACCAGGCGCATGGAAAGCATCTTGATTCTCTGGAGAAAAAGATCCCTGGGAGATGCATTGCATTTGTTTCTTGTGTAATGTTCTGTATGGAGATGGTGGCCTATAAATGTGAGTGACAAAAAGTTGTAACTGGGTTTGACTTTACCCATATGAAATATCATTGGTAACTAGCCCATTTCTTGTGGTACAGACAGGATTATCAGTGCATTATGGCAGAAAGAAGAGTAGAGAGTTGGTATGGGACAAAAGGTCCTGGTATGTCTGACATAGAGGCCTTATGTTTCTGTGTTAGAGTTGGGATGGAGAGGACTTCAAGCAGAAAAAGATGAAATCCAGGGAAATACAGTAGAAAGGGCTTTGGGCAGGAGGGATTTGGCATACCCTAACCCTCCTGACCTGGAAAGTCTAAAATGGGAATCTGTCTGAAGGCAAGAACAAACGTCCTGAGAAGTGGGTTCCTGCCTTTTTGATGTGGGAAATATGGTCAATCTCCAGAATGGCACTCTCTTTTCTTCTGTGGAGTATCTCAGCATTGTTGATGGAGGATCTGAATTAGAAGGAACACACAGGTTGGTTTCAGCTCTGCACAAAGGTGTCTATGTGCAGGTGTCTACATTAACCACATGCATGAGTTCCTGCTGAAGTACATGAAGAGCTAGTCAGGGCGCTTGTGGAGTCAGAAAAGCAACTGAGCCATGCAGATGTGGGTTAAATTACTCCCCCATCTTCATGGTGTGTATTGACTAGCAGCTTTATTTAGTTGCCCACACATAAATGTTCAGAACATTTGAGATGCTCTGGTGTCCTACTTGGTCTCCAGTTTCTATTCCAGGAGTGCACAAGTCTCACAGTTTCTGCGTCAGATCTATCACCCTTCATTCAGATATCCCACATATCCCATGGCCTCTGTATGGCACTAAGTGCTTCCACCTAGGCAATGAACTGAGCCTTAGACCTCCATTGACTTAATCTAGCAGCGAGCATCTAGTCTAGGTCAATCCTTCCACCATCACTGGAGGAAGAGGTGAGATGTTGACGCCATCATTCAGTTGCACACCTTCTGCATTGCATCTTCTCCACCCCAGACACCTCAGCATCTTCTCCATTATGGTCTTTACCCAGAGTTCATGCTGTCTGTCCACTCTTATCACTCATCAGTCCCGAATGAGAAACGTGTCCCAGGGACTTCTATCTCTGTGTGTCTTGTTGAATGACAGCTCTTGTGCTGGAGCATGGCTTCAGGGACTGAGATAACTGCTGGACTTAGAATCATAGTGTCATAGATTCACAGAATGTTTTGGGTTGAAAAGGACTTAACAGTTATCTAGTCCAATGCCCCTGAAGGGAGCAGGGACATCTGCAACTAGAGCAGGTTGCTCAGAGCCACAGCCAACCTGACCTGGAATGTTTCCAGGGATGGGGCATTGACCACCTCTCTGGGCAAATTGTGCCGGTGTCTCACCACCTTCGTTGTAAAACTTATCTTCTTTCTATCTAGTCTGAATCTCCCCTTGTCCTGTCATTGCTAAAAAGTCTGTCCTCATCTTTCCTGTAAGCTGCCTTAATGAAGTGAAAAGCCTCAAGGAGGTCTCCCTGGAGCCTTCTCTTCTGCAGGCTGAACAACCCAAACTCTCTCAGCCTGGCCTCACAGCAGAGGGCTTCCAGCCTTCGAATCACTTCTGTGTGCTTTTCTGGCCCCACTCCAACAGATCCCTGTCTCTCCTGTGCTGAGAACTCCAGAGCTGGACCCAGCAATACAGGGTGGGTCTCACTGGAGCAGAGTAGAGGAGCAGAATCCCCTCCCTCAACATACTGGCCATGCTGCTCTGGATGCAGCCCAGGATGCAATTGGCTTTTTGGGCTGCAAATGCACGTTGCTGGCTTGTGTCCAGCTTTTCATCCACCAGTACCCCCAAGCCCTTCTCCACAGGGCTGTTT
>JAAGNO010018243.1:172854-184306 GCA_033439905.1 Ceryle rudis
CTGCAAATGCACGTTGCTGGCTTGTGTCCAGCTTTTCATCCACCAGTACCCCCAAGCCCTTCTCCACAGGGCTGTTTTCAATCCCTTTATCCCCCACAGCCTGTATAGATACTGGGGATTGCCATGACCCAGGTGCAGGATCTTGCACTTGGCTCTGTTGAATCTTATGAAGTTTCTGAGCCTTGTGAAGGCTTCTGAAGTATCACTTCCTTTTCCTACCAATGCCAACAAAGCAGCAAAAGGCATCAGCCCTCGTACGAGCAAGAGTGCAAATAGTGAATATTAACAGTAATATTGTGGTCAAATTCTGCACTGCAATATTAACTCTGAAGAACTGAAGTGAGCTGGCCTAGCAAAGCGCAGCCTGAGTCTTCAACAACTGCAAAGCTTTATGGTCTCCACCAAACAGCCTTATCTAATTAATCCTCATCTCCTCCATGGAACATGAAGGAAAAAATATATGGACCAGGAAATGGAAGTGCAAAAAGGTTAAGTATAATGCTTCAATCCTCCTGGAAAATGATGATCAGACTGAGGATGATCTCTGGACCACTTGACTCTGTTCCTAATCCAACTTTACCTGCAAGCCTTTTGCCCAGTGGCACAGGAAAAACTGCATTGCTTCTGGGCTTATGTGAGTTTTACTGCTATCTAGAGGATGTCAGCCTCCAGGGTTGTCTAAGCATCTTTGTAAAAACTGAATTGTAATGTGGCTTATGCAGTTTTGCTTGATTTACTTTGTTCCTTTGATGTGCAAGGATTTAGTGACATGCTTAGCAATATGGTAGCATGAGACACATTACACAAAATCAAATCATTGCTGGGACAGATGTTTCCAGATCTAAAAGCTCAATTGGTACCATACACACATATCTACCTAATTTCAGGCTCTTCCTCCTGAGAAGCAGCCTATCAGGGCTTCTCAGGATCCCTCTTAGTCCCCAAACTGCAGTTACAAGGCTTAGAAGCCATCCTTTGAACCTCAGGGTGAATGTTTTAGGTCAGCAGGAGCTGATCTACAACATTCAGGCTGTACCAGTGTCTCTAAAGGTCTGCTTTCAGCTCTGATTCATCAGCATCACCCTTTTTCCCTCCCTTCGCCACTCTGCCAGCTGTGGACATTGCCAAGGTGACCTAGATACTTGTCACCTCCAGACTGGATTTTACCTTGATTCACAGTTTCTAAAACAGGACATGAAACAGAAAGGAAGATCCTAGATGTTTCACACAGGAACTTCTTCATGCTCTGGTACATGTCAAGTGATATTCAGGGTCCTCTGCTAGTGATGTGCCAGCTCCCAAACACAGACAGTATCTCCCCATAACCCATCAGCCACCACCAGAGTTACATCTCCTAGGGTCAGGGCAGCTATGAAACTGAGGATGAAGCATGTGGCATTGGGGAAAAAGCATAATCAGTGACTTCAGTGGGAAAGAGGTATCAGCATGGTTGTTTATAATTATTGTGCCTACCTATAGCTGGAGGAGCTTAAATATCTTTCTCAGTCTGTCTAAGCCATCCTCCCTCTCCTCTCCTCTCCTTTCTCCTCACATACCCTACCCTGACCTATTCCATGGGATTCAGGTGGACACACACTGGGCTCCTCAGGACACACAGTGAATGATCAAGCTCTTCCTTCCCAGGGGTGGGATTCATCTCACACAAGTGTCAGCAATTAGTCAAAGTGATTCATCTAAGCTTTCCCTTCATGTCCAACTAAGAGACATCATCTTCTCTTGACACTTCCTAACTCCTATTTTGGGTATTCCTCTTGTGAAGAGCAGAACCATTTTGGAGAGTTATCTACCCAGCTGTTTTGTCATATGGGGATCCTGTACTGCCAGCTTAGTTTGACTGCCTGATATTTAGATGGCTACAGTGAACTGGGAGGCATCATTCCCTAGAAACATCCACCTCCACCAGCAGGAACAACTAGAGCATAACACCAAAGAAGCGATATAATTTTCTCTCCTTCGACCAGCTGTGGGCTGGAGACTGAGTGATCAGAAATTAAAATGCTGAGTGATTTAGCTTTCCATCATAATGCACTACAACAGCTCTCTAGGGTTGTGACCCTACATGGCTGAAGTCAACAGAGCAGAGGGCCAAGGACTGATCATGAAGGGCTACCAGCAGCTCTAGGTTATCACTGCCTTTGAGAGTAACAATCATACTGCAGAAAAATACCAAAGGAAACAACCACAATCTCTACAGGAAACAACATGGAAGTTTCTTCTAGTCACTGACAAGAAGCTTGAAATATATCTTCTAGTTTTGTAATATCTGAAAGAGTCAAACAATCTCGGTATCTCCTCCACTCTGGTTTTGACAAGGACAAAATCCTGGAGCATGCCCAAGAGCTGCAGGCACTGAAGATTGCTGTTGGGGATTTAGGTTTTGAGAATTTTGTAATGAAAATACTTCTTGTGAAATATTGTCCCAGAATCTCCTATGAAACTACAAATAAATCACACAGAATGTCTCCTAAAGTGTCCTGGCCTCTCCTAAGAGCATAGATCATAACTTCCCCGCAGAATACTGTTGTGCAGAGAGACACCTGGTTCAATTAATAATCACACAATGTCCATGTGCTATATTTATGCTCCTATTTAGGTCCCAGTTCCCCATTATCACAGAATTTCTCCCCCCAGGAGCCACCTGTTCTTTGGGAGCTCAGCTCTGTGTCTGGAGGGGTTGTATAGGAGCAGGTTGTACAGGGCTGGTGGGTGTTCCAATTGCCTGGATCTGTGAGTTTGTTCCTGCTGGATTAAATGAGGTGAATAGTGTCCATCTTTGGAGAGCACAAGCCTAGATTAAAACAAAGGGCACCAAACAGGTATGAGAAAAATTCCTAGAAACAGGATGGGGATAACGGAAGTGATGAAGCAGGAAAATGCACACAAGCAGCTCCACACAAAAGGTGAAAGTTTTGACTTAAATTTTTCATTTGCACCTAATATGACAGAGAAACTAGTAGACAAAGAGTTGTTAGAAGTCGTCAGGACGATCTGGGGCACCCACCAGGCTGTCCAGGCCACGAACTGCCTGGTACAGAAGCAGTACCTACCCTGTGTTCAGAGCAGTCCTTAGTGTAATGTTATGAGACCTCTGCTGTCATCTAGTGACAAAAGAGAAGAAGTACACGAGGAAAAAAAAAAAAAAAACCAAACAAACAGGAGAATCGGAGAATCGGGATGTAAGAAATGTCAGTGCAGGTTGTGATGGAGGAAGCAGAAAACAGTGTATTTTGAATACCTGGAGCACCTCACTAGCAGCAGTGAGGCCTCACCTGTGCACGCAGTGTCAGTAGAGATGTTTTTTAAGATATTCCTCCCTGAACTGCAGGATTGCTCTAATTTCTCCAGTAGAGCCAAAAAATCCCAAATGGGTACCTCTCTCCTAACCAAGGAGGCTTCACCATCTGAGATTGCCAGCACAGGTGCCCCTGTGAGCATGCACGTAGGCTATTTTACAGGTCTTCTTTGGGACAGGACATCTTGATCCCTAGAGGAGCATCAGCTATACAGGGAGTGTGAACAACAGCTCAGATGTAGATACCTATATGGCAGCACTCTAGAGTTAGGTGAGGTGGCTTCTGTCCCTTAACTGGAATGTGACACTCACCTGGAGAACACGTCAGATTTTTTCTGGAAACCTTGTTATCCCTATCCTCATTTTTGCCAATTTTGCAGGGGAAAAACTATCGGGCCATCCCATAGAGCAGCTAACGATGAGATGGATTCTTCCTTCACATGAAGCAAAGAGCTACTCCAGCCTTTCAGGAGCATGTCCCCCATGGGGACACACTGGAGGCAGCAAAGAGCACCATTGTCAGCTGGGAGAGGTTTAAGGCAGCAAAAACAATCTGGAGTGAAATGAAGCATGAGAAAAACAAGAGCTGGTGGTGCATGCACGGAACGAGACATCAGAAGATCAGAGTTCAAATCCCATGCGTGACCTTGACCTTTCGTGTGATTTAGGACAAGTTGTTTCACCGGTGTAGCCCAGCAGCACAACAGGATACTTGTTTCCCATGGGAACTCTCCAAAGGCATTAAAGCTTTGTGGTATAAAACACCACAGTGATGCTGGGCACAGTAGCCTGCGGATACTCCAATTTCAAAGAAAAATTGGGTTTCGCCAACAAAGAGCTGGTTTCCTCTCTCTACTTCTTAAATACTGTGGGAGCACAGTGTTTAGAAAGGCTTAGCTTTTCTCTTGTCAGCAGGGCTGAAGCAACTGAATCTGAATCTTGCCTTTGTTTGCCTTTTCCCCCACAGTGTTCTTCAGCTATGTTGCAAAAGAAACACTACCAATGCTGTCCCGCTCTGCTGGTAACAGGCCCTCAGTTCCTTCCATATCTCTATGAATCACTTCATTAGGTTCACAGACCTGCCAAAGGATATTTCAGAGATTTTCTTTTAAGCCTTGAAAATAAAATATTAAGCACAATCAATCATTTCTCATGACAGCTTCTTTGTCCATGAACTATTTCCATTCATTAGAAACCATCTATTTAAAGGCCACAGTGCGTGGGAGAGAAGTAGGTATTAAAAAAAGAAAAAAAGCTACTTCTTGATCCTATTGCTGAAGCATGGTCTGATTTTCTTTGTTTTTCCTGCTAGAGCCACATATTTGAGGCACAGCCATGACTTGAATAAGGCAGGAGCATTACGGATGCTCAACATGGTCCCAGCATCTAGGGCACCATGCTAAGGGCAAAGACTCAGCTTTCACAGCGGGTAATTTTTCACTCACACGAAAAGCAAAGCTCGACAACAAGCCCTGAAATGATTGAGAAATGCCTTCCTGAGCCTGCTGAGGTCCTGATGTGAGCTCTGAAAGGATGAGCTCATGCTGGGAGCTTAAACCTCAGGGGGTTTGAAGAGCATGAAGCTCCTCAAGACTGGCCAATGTTGGGGACCATATTGGGCATCAGCAGTAACACAGGTTCGTGCATCCAAACAAATTCCTCCTGTTATCCCAGAAAGTATCAGAAAATCATCTGCCATGTCTATATTTTCAGGACAAGTGGAATATTTCTGAGCAGGATTAAGGGCTCTTATGTTGTCCTGCCAGTAAATTTGAGGGTGGGGGCAGAACTAAGGTCTCAGTTTGCTCTGTTCTTTATTTCTTTATGCTTTTCTTCAAGAAGGAGCCACAACATCTCTTCACCAAGAAGGACCTTTATTACAGGTGAAGGGATGCTGCAAGAGTCAGCAATACATCCCATATTGCCCTGGAAGGGGCTGCAGCACCCCAACCCCCCCCACCTCCAACCGAAAATAGTTAATGTCAACATCGAGAATTGGAAAAACGTAGTATGCAGTAAACAAAGACAACATTTCACAGCATGGTACAGGCATCTCACCTCAAGTAAATATGCCACAGATGAATAATAAAAAGTGTCCCAGTTGCGGGAAATGGAGGCTGTCATGGAAACCCTGGCAGCAAGTGGCATTACTTAGGGGAATCGCTTAGGAGTGACAGAAAAAAGGGCATCGCTTCTTGGAAGGCAACAGGATTCCGAGATTAAACATTACAACCAAGGCTGAAGTTCGGGCTCGGGAACTCTTCAGCAGGTTGCCCATCCAGCCTGGGACATGTCGTAGTCTTTCAGTGCCTTCCCTGAAAACTAGGGTGGATTTTTCCCTGTTATACCTGTTGAAATGTCTAGGACAATATTCAGGACAATAAACATCCCTGTGTGTTAGTACTTAGGCTACCATAGGGGACACTCTTTGTAACTGGAAAAGGTGGTTGTTGTGGATATCCACCACGAGGTTTGGCAGCAGAGCATGAAGGAAAAATGATGGAAGGGTTCTGCAAGCAAAAACCTCCCTCTGAAACATGGTCCAGAAAGTCATCACGGTTGGTGCCGCACCCTCTCCAGGCCAGCATCCCTCAGTGCTAAAGGCTCCAGGCAGCTCCATGCTCTTCATTTGACCTGAACTAACAGTAACTCCCTTCTTCCAAATCTGGTTTAATCCCCTCCCCATTGAAAACTCACAAACCAGGATGCTCATTTTGCTCCATCAACTCACCAGCATGGAAGCAGTCTCCTCCCGGTGTTCAGTGCCAGAGTTTATGTCTTAATTGGCATCGCCCAAAACACTCCAGCATGAGGGTAGACAACCCGATAAACACAAGAACCTGTCCTCCCTTCGGTGCCTTTTCCACCACGCTTCCCCTTTCAGGCAGCCTGAGCTGTTTTATCACTTTCTCAAAAGGAAAGTGCTGCCGAGTCCCCAAACCTCACAGCAGCAGGGCGCTGGAGATAAGGCAGGGAAAATATTTCACTTGCAAGGAAACTGTGCTCATCTCGCACTAACGTCCCCATCCTCTGGAATCCAAGGCAATAATTACAGCAATTTGTAGATAATTATTTGTTAATTAAAAACAGGCTTGCTGGGTACAGTTACCAATTTCCTCCGTTGGCTGCACAGGGCTGTGCAAGGAGACACTGGGGGATTGCCGGTTTCGTAAAATCATTTGCTTGTTCACTACAGAAAAAAAGCCTCCAGTGGGTCGTCTCCCCCCTCTCCCCACATCCTGGCAGGTCTGATTCATTCTCACAAGACATCCCGGAGAGATCCGTGCCTGGCTTTCCCGTGGTGCTTTCCAATGAAGACGACCGCCTCATCCCCCAACTACAGCCTGTTTCCCGGGCTAATTTAATGACCCTGAGCTCACAGACTCATTTCCAACTACATTTAAATTAGTAACTCCTAAAGAAGGAGTCATGACCCCAAGCTGAGGTCCTGAGCCTGAGAGAAGTCACCTCCATCCCATGTTTATATTAAGAGTAATAAATTAATAGTGTATAGATGGATTTACAGCTGGGAACAAACTGAAGCTCCCGGCTTAACTAGTGATGTTGGGGGCAGTTTTTCTGCTTTAGGTTGGGCAGTCTATGGATCTTGGTAGCTTACCAAGCATAGTTTCTAGGCCAGCTGTGAGAAGAAGTGATGACAGGATTTCAGGTGTCACTAAATACCATATCCACAAGGAATGTGTCTCAGAATTGTCCTACATGACATCCTTGCCTCTAAATTAGAGACACATGGATTTGACAGATGGGACACTTAGAGGACAAGATATTGGCTGGATGGTCACACTCAAAGAGTTGTGGTCAATGGCTTGATGTCTGAGTGGAGACCAGTGATGCGTGGTGTTCCTCAGGGGTCAGTATTGCGACAGACAATATTTAACATCTTTGTTGGCAACATGGACAGTGGGATCGAGTGCACCCTTAGCAGGTCTGCAGGTGACACCAAGATAAATGGTGTGATTGTGAGGCTGGAGGGTAGAGATACCATCCAGAGGGACCTGGACAGACTTGAGAAGTGGGTCCATGCAAAGCTCATGAGATTCAACAAAGCCAAGTGCAAGGTCCTGCAACTGGATCATGGCAATACCCAGTATCTATAGAGGCTGGAGGATGAGTGGATGATCAGCTCTGTGGAGAAGGGCTTGGGGGTACTGGTGGATGAAAAGCTGGACATGAACTGGCTGGACATGAACTGGCAACATGTGCTGGCAGCCCAAAAAGTGAATGGCATCCTGGGCTGCATCCAGAGCATTGAGGCCAGCAGGTCGAGGGAGGGGATTCTGCCTCTCTGCTCCACTCTGGTGAGACCCCCTTGCAGTGCTGGGCCCAGCTCTAGAGTCCTCAGTACAGGATGGTCATAGCCCTCTTGAAGCAGGGTGAGAGGACACCACAAAAATGATACGAGGGCTGGAACCCCTCTGCTGTAAGGCCAGGAAGAGAGCTGGGCTTGTTCAGCCTGGGGAAGAGAAGGCTCCGGGAAGACCACCTTGCAGCTTTTCAGGACTTAAAGGGGGCCTACAGGAAAGATGTGGAGGGACTTTTTGTCAGGGATGGTACTGATAGGACAATGGGTAACAGTTTCAAACTGAAAGAAGGTAGATTTATATTAGATATTAGGAAGAAATTTTTTGCACTGAGGGTGGTGAGACACTGGAACAGTTCCTCACAGAAGTTGTGGATACCCCATTCCTGGAAGTGTTCAAGGCCAGGTTGGGTGGGGCTACCTGGTCTATTGGAAGTTGTTCCTGTCCATGTCAGGGGGATTGAAACTAGATGATCTTTAAAGTCCCTTCCAACACAAATTATGTTATAATTCTATTATGGTCTTGATGTGCTAAGATTTTCAATCTTGTTAATCCTCTCTCTCTGACCTTCTTCTGGGCCCACCACGATCCCCCAACCCACCAGCCTGCTCCAGGGTTCCCCACAGCTCCAGGGACAGGAGGAATTATTTAGTCATGGAAGCAGGAAAGTCACATTGCTCCTGATCTAGTGCTGGATTAAGCTGGCTCTGGGCCACTTCAGTTGCACTTCTTCTGTGTCACTGAGAGAACAGCTCAAGGAGATCTGAGAGTTGGCTCTGTAGGATGTACACTAAAATAGCACCAGTAGCACCAGTATAAACCTTCCCAGGGAAGCAAGTCCATGGGGAAGTATAGTGAGAAAAGAAAGTGAGCAGCATCCTCCTCCTGGTTGTAGCAGAGCAGCTCAGAGCCATGGAGACAAGGATGAGACCAAGGAATAACATTGCCATTTTTCACTGTGTGCCCAGAAGCAGATTGCTCCCATCCCCCTTAGCAAAGCAGTGGCATCAATGAGAACAAGCCAGTGATAATGGGGAGGGGAAACAAATTAGACTGTCAATCTCCTCTTCATGGAAATAATCTCCCAGGTTGTTAGTCACACAGGGCTGGCTTCGCCCCTCTAATTTTCTCCTGTACGTGGGCTTGTGTTCCTTTCATCACCTTAGCGGCTGAGTGCCTGCACCATGCGCAGAGGAATCACAATTAAGCTAAGTGGCTGGATGTCATGATATATGGGACTACATCTCTGCTTCAGCAGCACAGAAAGCTAGCAAAGAGCTGAGATTAAACACCAGGTTAATTAGTACATTTAATTAGCTCCCAGTTATTAAATCCTTTCAGACCTTTAGATAAAACACTCAAAGTACATAACATTCCTTAGAAATGCTATTATTTATTCCCCTCTTCTTTCTCCATGTGGGTGCAGGGCTGTCAAGCTCTAGCTTTCCTCCTGCAGCTTCATGCAGGAGCAGAGACCATCCTAGCCTCAGTGGCCCAGCATCAGCCCCTGAGGTTATCCTTGAATGTGAAACCTGCCAATTTGCAAATTCACAGTTCTTCAGAGAGGGAAAGAGGCAATACCCTGGTCACATGGGCAACAGTAGGAGGAAAGGGAATAGTGCTGGAAAAAAAGGAAGGAGACTCACAGCAGCTATGCTATGCTATGCTATTCAAATAGTTTGAGTTGGAATGGACCTTTAAAGTCATCTAGTCCAACCGCCCTGCAGTAAATAGTGGCAATTTCAACTAGGTCACATTGCTCAGAGCCCTTTCCAGCCAAATCTCTAGGCATGAGGTTTCTACCATCTCTCTGGGCAACCTGGGCCAGTGTCCACCACCCTCAATGGAAAAAAGTCCTTTCTTAAGTCTAGACTAAATCTCCCCTCTTTTAGTTTAAAACAACCACCCCTTGTCCTGTCACAACAGGCCCTGCTAAAAAGTCTGTACCCGTCTTTCTTATAAGTTCCCTTTAAGCATCGAAAGGAGCCTTCTCTTCTCCAGGCTGATCAACCCCAACTCTCTCAGCCTGGCCTTACAGCAGAGGGGTTCCAGCCCTCAGGTCATTTATTTTTGTGATCTCCTCTGGACCCACCCCAACAGGTCCATGTCTCCAGGACTCCAGAACTGGTTCCCATGTTCACCCTAACAGCCTGTGGCTGCATCTCTGCTCTGAAGTCCTGGAGCAGCTGCCAGCTTGCTCCTTCTTCCCATCATGTCAGCATTTTCAGCACCAAACCTTCTCTTCCCTAGTTGTGAGGGTGGACAAGGAATTCAGGTCCTCCTGATGCTGGTGACCTAAACCCATAGGCTGAGAATCAACAGGAGCAAAGGGCTACAATGGATGTGATTTGCTTAATGAAATTTGCTAAGGTAAAAAAAAATAGTACAGGATAAAGCTGAGGGATATTTGTCATTGCACCATGAAAGATATCACACAACACTGACTTGCCCAATACTTGTTTGTGATTCTAATAATCTGAATTATTAGAAAGAAGAAAGCAAAGGCTGGGATAAGGTGCTGTTACTCAGAAAAACAAGATTTTGAGAACAAGAATGCAGCTGACTGGAAGATAATGTTCTCTCATCTTTCCCCTGCACAGTTTCAAAAGAAAGGTATTTAATCCTGCTATAAATAAGTATGAATGTATTTGCTTATAGAGTCTACAGAATACATCTGCAGCAAAGCAATATGAGACATTTGGGAATAAAGTAGATAATTTGATACTTATAAGAAACCATAACCATAGCCTAGGACTGTATCCCAGAGGACTGGGATGACCTTTCAGCATCTGATGATAGTCTAAAATGGCTTCTCATCACTGAAAGCCCAATCAACATCAGTTAAAATAAATTAAAAGCTATCGCTGGCTTCTGTGGATATTGCATTAGACCATATAAAATCCACTTGAATGCTGGGAACTCAAGGAAATTATCATGGTAAATCTAAGTTCTAGTGAAGCCTTACAGGCTTTGAAACATCTCTCTGCAGCTCCATTAAAAATGGGTTTCTGCTTCGCTCATGAATAATTCAACTTTCTTTTTCTTCTGATAGATGATGAGTACCACCATGATGAAAGCTAAGCCCAGCACAAAACCCAGTGTTCCAGTCACCTTCTTACTCACAGGAGACCCAGACCATGTTTCTGTTGGAAGAGCAGTCCAGAGAGTAAAGGCCCAGGTTAGACATTGCTTTCCCCACAAATATCTTTTCTAGTTTCCTGCTATCCCATAGAGCTAGAAGTGACACTCCTCAACACCTTTTGATCTCCCCATTTCCAGTGCTTACCTTGGGCCGTGGTGATGGGCACTGTCAGACTGGCATGTTCCACTTGGCAAGCATAGATATCCCCTTGCTTAGGTGTGACTTCCAAAGTGATGAGGATCTGGAAAGACTTACCTCCATTTAGGAGGAGGTCCTTGTACACAACTTTGCCCATCTCCTCTTGACCGTTTTTGAACCACTTGATCTTCATTTCAGAAGGATAAAACCTTCTTGTAGCACGAACCAGCTAGTTGGGATGTTCTGTTTGCATGGGAGACATTTTCACTCTGTGTTAAACTGAAAAAGAGAAAGCAAGAGATGGAGATCATTGGCCAGTCCTCCTTAGTAATCTTTTTAACAACAAGACCTAAGGACACCTCAAGCTACACCAGAGGATGTTTACATTGGACATTAGGAGAAATTTCTTCGCCAAAAAGGTTGTCAAGGCCTGGAACAGGCTGCCCAGGGAAGTGGTCGAGTCCCCATCTGTGAAGGTATTTAACAGTCATGTAGATGTAGTGCTGAGAGACATGTTTTAGTGGTGACCTTCAAACC
>JAAGNO010018243.1:184406-197409 GCA_033439905.1 Ceryle rudis
GTCCCCATCTGTGAAGGTATTTAACAGTCATGTAGATGTAGTGCTGAGAGACATGTTTTAGTGGTGACCTTCAAACCTATCCTTTGGTACAGACCCACTGCCTTCAACATGACCTCGCATTACCTGTCTCACAGCCACATTCACCTTTAAACCTCTTTCTTTCTCAGTAAAGGATCATCACAGAAGATGAATTCTGCTTCTACCAGAAACATCTGGTAGGACCATTTCATGTCTTTTCCCACCTCTCATGTGGGTCCATTGCTAAAGGAATTGGCAGGAGGGCAGGTGCATTATTTAGGCAGGGGAGTCCTGTTCTAATGGTTTTCTGCAAGGCTCCTGCAAGTCATTTCCTTTGGTCTTAGAGTCATAATAAAGATGCTTACTGCCCCAGTCCATGGCACTCCTTCTCCTCCTGCCTCATTGAACTCAGATCTAGCTCCCACCATCCACTAAGCTCCTCTGGCATCCAGTAGTTGCCAAACAGTGAGGTGGCAGAGAGGGTTAAATGTGGTACCAGGCTGGGGAAGCCAAGTTTCTCCATGCCACTGTCCCCTTCTCCTCTTCAAAGACTCAGTTCTCCTGTCCATCACACCCTGAATCCTCATCCAGTTATAGCTACAGTATCTCTCCCTTGAACGCACAGGTAGCTAAGCCACTGCAGCCCATTTGGACACTCAGCAATTGCCTGTTCCAGCTCTCTGCCAGCCATGTAGAAGCCCACCTCACTGTCATGGGAGCAGATGTTCTGCCAGACCCAGATGAACCTGTCCATGTAACTCATCTGCTGAGTGCCATTCATGTAGTGACAACACTGGTTTTGCTGCAGCAGGACGTGCTCTGGGTGGAGACACATGGGACAAGGTCAGGATGGACATCTTGCTGTTGCTTTCTCTTGTTTCTGAATATCCAGGACCTCTGCTCACCCAGGGTGTTTGTATGAAGAACGACACTGCTCTTCATCCCTATCATCATGGACTGAGCCACAAAACAGGAGGTTTTGAACCCAGGAATCCCCAGAGAGGCCATTGTTGCTCAGGTAGGGGAAAAAAAAGTATGGAGAGCTAGACTGCTAAAAACCACATCTCAGGTCAAAGTAGGAACTCCTCAGCAGCAGGCTGAGTGGAGGAACTTGAAGGGTATTGAACAACCCCTCACTACAGATGCACTCAGTAACAGAATTGTGCAACACCTCTGGTAAACAAACAGGAAAGGGTCTACTAGAGTCTTCTCTGCAGGAAGGTAGAATAAGAGCTTCATCAGCAGATACCACACATGAGCACCATCAGAGCAGAACAGTCAACAAAGCAGCTTGGATGCTGTTATGCAGCTCCCAGGGTTCCATCCTTGGAGTGTTATCTCTGGACTGGCTCCTTCCTGGGAGCCATGGGTGCTCTCAGAGGACTGTGAATACAGCCTAGCCCCAGCAGAGCAAGCTTAGAGCATCTCTGAGTATTGTGTTTCATCACACACCAACCTGGGCAAAGAGTGGCACCATGAAGCTGGCCTTGTCCTGAAACCTAAAGTCATCCAGGCCAAGTCATGTGTTACTCTGACAGAAGGACAGAGTCTCCCCTTTTCTTCATCAGCTGGGAAACGTAACAAAAAAAAATAATAATTAAGAACATGGTAAGAAGCAGGCTTTGCATCTCCTTTGGTTTTGTTTTCAGTGAAGGGTTCAGAAAAAAAAACAAACCCTGGAAGTTGAGACAGCAAGAATTAAATATCTGAATGAGCAGTTTTCTCGGGGAAAATCAACTGTATTTATTGGAAATAATGTGTTACATGTTGTATCTCAGTTCGTTGGACAGTTACTGCTGTGAAACAAAGAAATACAAATTCTTTACTTTGGAATAAAGAGAAATGTTTCACTTCAGGTTACCAAGATATCACTGAAAAAGAGGTCAGCACTTTCTAATCACGGTGTCCATTCCTACATCTAAGGCACAGCAGGATGTGGACTATCTTGTGCATCTACATTTCAAACTAGGACCTTTAAGGACACCAAAGGGCATCCACCGATACAGTGAGAAGACTTCATAACTGTGGGGAGTCTGTCAGATTGAAGAACTGCATATTATCCACAGGTTAACAAGGATTTATCCTCCTTACTCTTCCTTTCAGAAGGACATGCTCATGCCCTGAATACATAGTCCTTTATCTGCACACAAGGCAGTATGTCAAGGTTTAAGTAGAAGGTACAATTTGATCTCCTGGAAATGTAGTCAAAAGGATGCTGGACTTTCTGGAGATGCTCAGGACTCCAGACCAGAGGCCCATGAACAGTGGACACTGCTGCTGATAAAAGCCCTCACTGGAAGAGCTCTCCAAATGAGAAACAGATGCCATTGCTGGGAAATACATCTTCAGGGCTCTTGGGGGGAGAGAAAGAAAAGATTTCCACACACCCAGCCCCAAGGACAGAGTTTTTCTATAACAGCATCTCCAGTTCCAAATTATGTGGACAAACCAGGTTTACATCATCAGACACCAAACAGATGAGAGTCATCATGGAGGAGGCAAGATTTGATTTCTTGCTTCATACCATTCCCACCTTGTTCCTTGCCTTTCTTAGGAGTCCCACTCACTGGAGACACCTGGAGGATCTGAGGGTAGAAGCCGCAGAATTAGAAGGCAACAAAGATTCGCTTCAAATGCAGAACTGCATGGAGCTTATCCTCCTCTGCCTGTTAGAAAGGGCAAAGTAAAGGAACAGAAAGATGTGGAGGGCATGGGTGAGGAGGCTCCACATAGAGACAGTCTGGAGCTAACGCCCCAGGCTGAAACATCCACAGAGGAGGCATTTCAGAGCACTTCTCCTGCCAGGTGAAGGCTGAGCATTGCTATATGGATTGTGCCAAGAAGGCGACACCCTAAAAACATAAGGCTGATTCTCCACCCTCATCCAAAAACTGACACTACCTGTTTGGAATCCCTATCCCACCACTGCTTCATGCTTTCTCTGATGCCCTTAAACACAGCTGGGAGTACAGGACAATCGTTATTTCTCACTATCCTTTAAACTTCCCTCCCTCCCTGCATCCACCCTGACAACCAGACTCCTGCTTCCCAGCACAGACTTAATCTGATCCACGAACAGCAGCAGTGCCCTCTGGAGAGCTTTTGGAAAAGCTCTGCTCTGCAGGGAAAGAAACAAAACATATGTTCAGACACTGCCATGTCTTTGTAGACATCTGAAACAGCTCCACAACACCCAGTTTGTGTACCAGAGAGGGAGCAGAGCTATGAGTTACCTCCAGCACTACATGGATCCATATGGACCTACTGAAAACATGAGATCTGGGGTCATCACTGGGGCTATACTTCCATGGTACTGATTGATTTGCCAAACTGCTGGCCAGTGAAGACAGCATCCAGCAGTGGAAAGAGGATGGTCAGCTCTGTTGAGAACAAGTGCATGTTTGTTTCAGAGCTCTGGGAACACAGAAAAGCCTGAATGTCCCCCTGCTATTTTAAAAAACAAGTGCTGGAGACAGTGCCTGTCAGCACACAAACGCTGTCTGTGGTCCAGGAGCCTGGAAGGGCTCATGGCAACATAACTAAGTCTTGGCAGCATTGATGCCAGGTGAGCACCTCATCAAAAGAGACTATGGAGCAGATCAGTGTGTATGGAGCAGCAGCTGATGTAGAGCTGAGCTCCAAGGGCAGAAAAGCCATCTGAGAGACTATTAGCTTTGCACTCTGACAGCGCTTCATCAACATTTTCTTCTGGGGCCTGATGGATAAAATCCTGCCCTCTCCAGTGAGACCATTTGGTCTTTAGAAGGAAGAATATTCAGCTGGTGAGAAAAGTTCAAGTCCAATCCTAGAAATCTGAGGCCAGACTCACCTGTGTTATCATCCCCTACCCCATCATGTCCTGCTCAATCAATGTGTGGGGGAAAAGAAGGAAGAGACGGAGGTTTGGTGGTTCGCTCAGATCGAATTAATGAGATTTACACCATAGGTCCATAACATAAAAAAAGTTTAATTCTTAATCCCCTGAATTATAAAAACTACTGAAACTATATATGAGGAACTTAAAGGAAAGGGAGGGAGGGAGGGAGGGAGGGAGGGAGAGCAATGAGAGAGAGATGAGAGTGAAAGAGGTAAAAAGGTAAACAAAGTTCCGCATTACCACCAGGTTCCAGCGACATCTTGCCTGGTCCATCCCTTGGGTTCTTCAGTGGTGGTGCACCCCTTCCAGTATACTTGAGTCCTTTTTTATTTACTGCTAAGAGATGTGTTCCTTGACATACTCCTTAATTTGCTTGGGAAGTATAGAGAGGTGCTGCTAATTTGCATAGGAAGCATTGAGAGATGGTATCCACTGTTCCTCGAGGGGGAAGAGTGGCATTAACCCTTTCCACCAGTTGAGTTTGTGGTCATGGAGACCCTGTATTTTATTACCCTTTGCGTGGTAGGCAAGACATATGAAAACTTGGCAAGGGGACAAGGCCACTTATCCTATGATGTACTTCACTCCTGCCTTAGCTGGCATGTTTTGTCCCTTGTTCTAACTGCAAAGCTGCTTCTTACATCAGCTTGTTCAGGTCAGAGTGTTCCTCACACAATGGCTGAGACATCAACTCGTTCAGATCAAGGTATGACACCCTCCAAATAACCACAGCTGGCTATTTAGCTGACGGGTCTGAGGGGAAGAACCTTACCCCTTTTCTGGTACATTTAGACAGCGTCACTGGTGTTCCTCCCTAATTATTCCCTAAATTAATTGTTTATGTGGCCTGGAGAAGGTTTTATGAGTCAAATAACCCTGGGAAAAAGTATTCTGGGCAGTACTGGCCAAATAAGAAAGGAAGAACCTATGGCTGAGAGCAGTAATAAATGCACCATCTGTGACCGGGCAGAGAGAATACGTGACGTGCACTAAGCAGTCATTATGCACTCGCTTAATTCTCACATTAAGCCAGGAGTTCCCTGAATGACAGAGCCCTAATTTCCTACCAATTTACCCTGTATCTCTGCCTGAAACTGCAGCAGTACCAGTTCCTTCCTGTGCCATGATCTCTAGGAAAACATGTCACAAGGCTGTGCAACACACAGCAAAGCTCAGTGCTGGCCCTTACAGGATTGGCATTAAAACAAAACTAATTTTGCTCACTCGGGACCACCAAGACATGTGTGTCCCCCTGTATCCACCCAGCACTGAGGGAGTAACCCGTGCGTGTCCAGGTGGTCTGCCCAATTCCCTGCAGCGGCAAGGAGGACGGATGTTGGACAAATTGTCCTCATCGGCCGAGGAGGCACTTTTAGCCTAGCTCTCACCTACCCTCCCTGCACCTCTCCCCGTGGTCTCCTGTCCTTCCTCTGAATATCTTTCTCATCCACCCAGTTATGCCCGTGCCCCTGCTGTGCAGCTCTAATTCCTTGGGTCAGCCTTTCAGGGCAGCTCGGAGCTCAGGTCTAGACTAAGAGCCACAGGTTGAGACATTGGCTTACTGGGAGCAAAGGCAGAGGTGAAGGAAGACCCTGGCAAGCAGCGTGGAGACTTTAAGGACAAGAAGCTTTTCATACACAGATGAAAATCGCCACAGGGGAAAATCAAAAGAGGCATCTACAAAGCTTTCCTCTTTTCTTTCCCATGAACCCAGCTTGTTTCTTTTAAATTAGGTCTCCGGACAGAAATTCTTTTCTTACCTGAGACTTTGCAGCAAGGCAGGGATTTGTCTCTCTACACGCAGTGTCACTACCAAAGCTGCCTCCCAGCACCTCCTGCCCCTGGGGCATCACACTGCTGCTGTCTCTTGTTTCACCCACTGTACTCCAAAAATCAATGCACAGGAACAAGACAACCTCTGACCACAAACACAGCAGACATGTTTGGCCTCTGTCTCCCGGCAGCGTGACAGCACAGAAGAAGGATGCACATGGAGCAGGGAAAGGGCAGAGTAGAGAGGCAAAGTTCAGGCTGCGTGGAGAAGGGGCACTGATTATACCCCTGTTTCACAGAATGGTTTGGGTGGGAAGGGACCTTTCAAGGTCATGTAGTCCAACCCCCCTGCAGGGAACAGGGACATGTGCAACTAGAGCAGGTTGCTCAGAGCCATATCCAGCCTGACCTTGAACATTTCCAGGGATGAGGCATCCACAATTTCCGTGGGCAACCTCTTACAGTGTCTCACCACCCTCATTGGAAAAAATTTCTTTCTTATTACCTACCTAAATCTAACTCTTTCAGTTTAAAACTGTTGTCCCTTGTCCTGTCACTACAGGCCCTAGTACAACCTCAGTCCCCAGCTTTCCTACAGGCCCCCTTTAAGTACTGAAAGTCTGCAATAAGGTCTCCCCAAAGCCTTCTCTTCTCCAGGCTGAACAACCCCAACTCTCTCAGCCTGGCCTCCCAGCAGAGGGGTTCCAGCCCTCATTTCATTTTTGTGACCTCCTCTGTAGTCTGGAAACACCTTGTTGGCAGCTTCTCACTTGCCACTCAGAGAAACTGGAAAAGGCAGATGGTCATGAGTCTGAAAAAGGTACAGGAGAAGGGTCTTGTTCCCTAGCAAGACATGAAGACCAGAACCAAGTCCACCCTGAGCAGAAGGACTTGGGGGTGCTGATGGATAAAAAGATGAACATGAGCCAGCATCATGTGCTCACAGCCAATGGCATTCTGGGCTGCACTCAAAGCAGTCTGGGTAGCAGTTCAGAGGAGGGGATTCCACCCCTCTGCTCTGCTCTGGTGAGACCCCCCCTTCAGTGCTGGGTCCAGCTCTGGAGTACTCAGCACAGGAGAGACAGGGACCTGTTTGAGCGAGGCCAGAGGAGGCCTGAGCAATGATGGGAGGGCTGGAACCCCTCTGCTGTGAGGGAGTTGGGGTTGTTCAGCCTGGGGAAGAGAAGGCTCCAGGGAGACCTTATTGTCACCTTTCAATACATAAAGAAGTCCTAAAACAAAGATGGGGACAGACTTTTTAGCAGGGCCTGTTGTGACAGGGCAAGGGGTGATGGTTTCCAACTAAAAGAGATGAGATTCAGATTAGATAGAAAGAAGAAATATTTTACTCTAAAGGTGGTGAGACCCTGGCTCAGGTTGCCCAGAGAAGCTGTGGATGCCCCATCCCTGGAAATGTTCGAGGTCAGGTTGGATACGGCTCTGAGCAACCTGCTCTAGTTGCAGATGTCTCTGCTCCCTTCAGGGAGGTCGGACTACACGACCTTGAAAGGTGCCTTTCCACACAGACCATTCGGTTATTCCATGAAACACGGGGCTCTATAGCCAGCGTCCCTTCCCCATGCAGCCCAGACTTTGCTGCTCTATGACAGAGGCCTGAGAAAGAAGCGGGATCCCGTAACCCCAGGATTCGCCTCTCGGTCCGAGAATCCCTCACCTCGGTGCCCTGCTTGGCACCCCAACCCCACTCCGCAGCTGCCTCCCGCCGACCCGCTCTTCAGGAACTCAATTTCCCAGAGGCCCTTGCGCCCCATCTGCGGAAAAGGCGGGCTTTCAGCTCGGCACCTCTTCCATTTCGATTGGCTGTCTGGGGCATTACCCGGTGGCCATTGGGGGAGGCGGTCACGTGAGGTGGCGGGAAGTGCATCGCTTCAGGGGAGCTGTGTGGGAGCGGGCCGCGAGGGGAGCGGTTGGTCCGGGTGGGCTGATGCCACGCTGCCGGAGGCAGCAGCCCCGCTAGGTCTCCGCTATGCTGGGAGCCCGTGCCGGGTGGCAGGGCCTCCGCCGCTGCGGTTCCCTGCCTCGGGCGGTGCGGCTGCGGGTCTGCGAGGCGCTGGGGGCCCCGGAACCGGTTGGTGAGGTTCAAGTGCAGGTGTGTGGCCGGAGGTCGAGGTGTGCCTGGTAACGACCCCACCCAGAGTCCTGGTGGAAGGGAGAGGAGCTGGAGTGGCGTGGGCCGCGCCGGTTTCGCTGACTCTGCTTCAGGGATAAAAGGCAGAACCTCCGCTGTGCGTTTTGCTGCGCTTCCAGATCTGCTTTACTGTGTCCAGAGGCAGGTCTCACTGTATGGGTTCATTTTTCCGTTGTTTGAGCAGATAACGAGGCTTTGGTGTGACTCAGGGCACCTTCAGGGTGTCGTTCTGATGGGCTATACTGAAATGTGCTCTGTATAATTTTGGTTTCATCCCCTCTTTGGTTTGGGAGTGTGAAGCGTTGCCTCTGTGCTGACTACTTTAAAGGTATGCTTTAGGTCTTCTCCCATGCCTTGGTTTCGAGCAGTGTCAGGTAGAGCAGTTTAATTGATATTTGTGTCTAGTGCCTATTGGGAATGAAGGTGAACTGGGATAAGTGGAGTTTTTGGAAGTGGAGCTCGTTCCCTTTACTCAGCACAGGGTTGTGTGTCCCCCTCTTTTCTCATGTTCCCGACTGACAGAGCAGTGTTTGCAGGTGCATAGTCCCTGTTTAGTGCAAGGCCCTTGTCTAGAACTGTGCAGCTGTCAGTATTTCGGGATTAATCTAAAGAACTGACCTATTTGGTGGCAGTTTTAAACTAAATGGAAAGAAGGTACATTTGGGTTTATAAGGAAGAAATTCTCCCCTGTGAAAGTGGAGACACCAGAGAGGTTGTGGATGCCCCATCCCTGGAAGTGTTCAAGGCCAGGTTGGACAGTGCTTTGAGCAACCTGGTCTAGGGGAAGGTGTCCCTACTGCTGGTAGGGGGGTTGGAATTCAATAATCTTTAAGGTCCTTTCTACCTAAACCATTCTATGATTCTACTGACACAAAAAAACAGTTTGTGGCACACCCGTGTTCCTGCACATGCATAGATGAAGCCTCATATAGAAGCTCTTGCTGTATAGGTGCATTTCAGCTTAAGTTTTATGAATAATGTAAGCCAGAATAAACTGATGCTAAAATTGGCAATACCACCTTTTTTACACCTTAGGTATTTCCTGCTTTGTTGCTCTTCCCCAGTGGTAAAAAAAAAAAAAAAAAAGTAAAATTAGGCTGGGGAGCTGCTCTGGCTTGTAATTGACTTTGTTATGGCCAGGTTATTGGAAAGTGCAGTCAGGATCATCCCTACACCTTGCTTCTGGTAAGGTGTGAAGTGGTCAAAACATTGCTGCCCCAGCCACTGCTGCTCCAATACAAGTCTGGGGGTGTGCTCTTATTTCCTATTGCAGGATGCAAGACTCATCTCCTTATTTAATAGATCTTAGAACTGCCTGATGAAGTGGAAAAAAAAAAGCTCTTGAGAATGTTTCTGTCTTTAGGGGTTTTATGTTGTTTTGTTAAGGAGTGTTTGTGAGGAAAGAAAGAACCTTTGTACATTAAACACGCATGAAGTATAACATGTATGAGGTGTACTGGGCATTTACTGGAATTCAAAGAATAAGCACAACAGCTTTAGGTGTGTAATTGTTTGAAGAACCTTTTAAACACCTGTTGCTTTAGGCTTAAGAATATGAGGGTTCCCAAATGATCTGACTTCAGTTTTGGACTCTTGTGCATTAGTAGTTTCCTTGGGTGGACAGTGCACCACCCTGCAGAGGTCGTTGAGAAAAATGCCTGTCTAAGCCTGTGAGGATGAAGCAAAAGCTGAAGTTTCATCAATTGTTAGATTCATGGCTTTAAAATCTTCCTTAGTTCTTGCGTGCAGCTGTCCTTGCCCTGTCCTCTTCCAGCCAAATGCCACATCTGTGTCAGCAGTCGTGTTGTAGTTCTGAGAATGCTTTACTTGTGGTTCTGTTTAACACTTCAAGTTTCTTCAGTCTAGACAACAGAAGTACATGGATTCGCATTGGTTTGCCTGGTGTAAAACCCCTAAAGCACTTGTGCAGTTTGAAGTCATTGGACCTGCTTAGATACAGCAAAGCAAAAGACAGAGCTGATTGGAAAAGAGGCAGTTTGGCTGGTCAGTTAGCTCTGGTTTCAGTTGCTCTTTACAGTATAAGATGAGCTGTAAGCTCCACAGCAAATAGATTTTCTTTTAAGGGCAACTTTGTCTTTAAATCTTGTGAGCTGCGAAGCAGCTAAGGGAGTTATGTTTTGAATGCTATTACTTCTGCTTGGTACCTTTGTACTGACTTAACATTTCCCTCAAGAACAAATTAAAATATGTTTCTCATAGAAAATCTCCAGACATTAGCCTCATGTGTGCATGCTCAGTTTTACTCCTTCACTGTTACAAAGAACTGCTGTGTTACTGGTTGAATTCTTTTAGTCAAGCTGGACAAGAACACTTCTAGATTTTTTTTTTTTCTTAATACTTTTTTTTTCAGTGTAGACAGGGTAGCAGTAAAGAGAAACACCCAAGGCATTAATTTTTATTCTTGGCTTGCATGAATATGTAATTTTTCACCTGAATCTGTTGGCTGCAGCATCATTGTTTTAGCAGTCCAACACCTCAGGTCACGTTAAACAACTAGTCAACAAATTTCAGTTGGAACCTTCCTACAGGTGATACAGCAACAAAAATTGGTACTAAAAATCAAAAGAGTTTTTGGATGTCTTTTTGTAAAGAACTGTGCTTTACTTGTCTCTCCTTTTTCAGTAAGAAGTGTTTCGAAGGGACCACTAATAAGAATATGTACTTTGTTAAAATGCTTTTCATCTTCAGAGCACTTTGCTGCTTTCTGTGTTCTCAGCTTCCCAGAGATGCAGGTAGATCTTAGTTACCCCAGCTGTACTCAGGAGGAGAGATGATGTCTCAGCCTAAGGATTTGTTTCTCTTTGCTTTGAAGTCAGAAAAACTGGTGGCTTTCTAATGATTTTTTTTTTTTTTGGTGCCTCTAAAGAAACATTTCCTTTGATTTCACTAAGAATGAAGAAGTTGAAATAGGTCTGAAGTAACATGGCCAGCTCAGCTGGAAGAAGAGCTTGACCATGCAGAGTCCATGCCAAGAAATAACAAATTTCTTTTTCTTTTATCTCTAGGGCTGGGTTCGCTCTGTCCGGTCCCAGAAAGAAGTTTTGTTCCTGCATATAAATGATGGGAGTACTCTGGAAAACCTCCAGGTGGTTGCTGATCCCAGCCTGGAAAATAGGTTGGTCGCTTCAAGATACCTGGAGAAATATCTGTGTTGAGTAGTGCTTGGAGGGCTCTGCTCAGGCCTCCTTTACTGTGCCAGTGGCTCGTCAGCAGCTGGCACCTAACCACAGGAAAGGCACTACTGTGGTCTGGGGTCTCTAGACGTGTTTTTAGGATGGAGAGTGTCCAACTACTCCATCTCCAGTTAGCTGAGGCCTTGTGGTTCAGTTGCTTGTCCTGTGAGATTCATTTGAACCTACTTTTCTTAATAGCTGTAGCAGTGTGGACATGCTGGACTGCTCTTGGACTTGCTCAGAAACCAGAGAATGTAGCTGGGGGTAACTGTCCTGCAGGTGTTGGAGAGTGCTGTTCCTCTTCTTATAACAACTCGAGGGCTGGCTCTGTAGGGTGTACCCCCCAGATAGGCATGTGTGTTCTGCTGTAACAAAATAATGCACTAGTTTTACACCTTAATTTTGTTTGTTACTCTTGATTGCTTTTTGGGATAGAGTTGGGAGTTTTGGGGATGATCCAGGAATCTTCTGTGTGGAACTTTATTTGTTGTGTTGTTTTGTTTTTTACATGGTTGTGTGTTCATTTGTTGTGTTTTTTTTTTTTTTTCTGTAAGCCTGGTTTATCCCCACCACGAGCCCCTTCTAGTTAAAAAAACTTCCATTTTTCCCCTTACTTGTCCAACATTCCTACCTTGTCTTAAATTCTTCTATAGCTTTGTGAATCAATTCATATTCCCACCTATGCATTTAATAATTTTTCACTTGATGAGTTAAGCCCTGTGGCTACAGTATCTCTTTTGATCTCAAGTGGTGCAGCTAAATTAACAGGAATCTCTCTTCTGAATGTAGTTGACTTTGTATTAATGCCTAGTTAAGTTGTTGCTTTTTCTTGGTTTCTTAGAGACCTGACTTTTGGAAGTGCAGTGGAAGTGCAAGGGAAACTGGTCAGAAGTCCTCATCAGATGCAAAACGTGGAGGTGCAAGCTGAAACCATCCGTGTGGTGGGAGCTTGTGATACTTGGGTACGTCACTGCAGCAGGAGTCCCAACTGGTAGGACAGCTTTGGAAATTCATTTCAAGAGGTCCAGGTATCCAGCAAAGCATGCTTCACACTGTATTTTTTCTAAGCTTGAGTGGTCCTGCAGGCTTTGATTTATCAGCAGTGTCTCTCAGATATGTCAGGAGAAACAAGGGCTCACCATGACAGCTCTCTTCTGGGGCAGAGCAGTTTCTGTGTGGAAACTGACAGCTAAGAGCGTGCATTTGTCTCACCCTGAAGCACTTACTTGTACTATGTGATTTACCTTGGAAGTCTGGCTGGGATACGAACTGGAGAAGCAGCAGGACTGGCAAAACACTCCAGATTGTGCAGGTGGAAGAACTGTATCTGCCACAGGTGCATTTGGAACCAGCTCGCTGGTGCAGGAGTGAGATGAGCTGCTGGCTTTAAAGGGGGCTCAATACCCAAAAGGTGGAGCATTTCAGAGCCCTGCTGCCTTCTCTTGTGTTTGTCACTCTTGCTCTGCCGTAAGGGTTATAAAATCCACAAAATAAGTAGAAAACATAGATAAAAGCATCTAGTTCTTCTCTGCTCTGTAATGATGATTGAGGTTTAGAAGGCAAAGATAGTACTCCATGAATAGCAATAAAACTACATTGACTCCAAGTTCTCATCCTCTTATTTTTCATTCTTTGTTATTTTTAGTCATTCCCCCTGAAAATGAAGAGGCGGCACCCGCTGGAGTATGTCCGACAGTTCCCTCACCTGCGATGCAGAAACAACACCCTCGGCTCCCTCTTGAGAATCCGCAGCGAAGCCACTGCAGCCATCCACTCATTCTTCCAGGTAATTCCTTCTGTACCAAGTGTCATGGTTTAGGGTCAGGGTGGCCCCTTAGACCAATAACAGGTGCTATCTGTTAACCCCTCTCCGTTCCCACAGAGGAAGAGAAAAAGGGAGAGAGAATTAGTGATTAGAAAAGGAAACTAGAACAGCTTTAATGAGAATAATAATAATACAATATAATATGTACAAATGTGTACAAAGCCAGT
>JAAGNO010018244.1:0-19378 GCA_033439905.1 Ceryle rudis
AAAGAGGCGAAAGGGCAAGCTGTGTGTGTCCCATTCTACCGGGCCAGGCTAAGCAGGAGGGCCTGCGTTTTGCCTCCATAATCAAAAAAAAAAAAAAAAGAAAAAAAAAAAAAAAGAGGAAATTGGTGCAAGATATCTGATTTGTTGGCTTCAGGAGTCAACACATCTCTTGGCATGTCTTTGACCATGTACCAACATGGTTCCTTCCACTTGCTGCTGACCTTGGCTGGTCACCACCAGGGCCTGTGCAACCCCTGGGAGCTTTTCCACATTTTGTGTTTGCATACATGCTGCACCTGCACTTTCTGCCTCTGTGTTGCCCTCTTTGCCATCCTTCTCCAGCGGTTCCCTGGCAGGCACGTCCAAATAGAAAATTCTCCAGTGCTGCCACTGGAGTGTGGAAGTGTACAGTGACCTGTGTAATAGATGGCTCCTGACCAGCTTGCAGAATAGAGGCTACTCAAGGGAAAAGTCTGCTCTCAGATGCATAAATGTGGATTATCCACGGCCCAGGAAGAATAAAAAGCTGTGGGTCTGTGCTTTGTGTCACGACAACACTCCTGGAAGCCATCCTGGACACACAGAGGTCCAAAGCATGGAAACCACTGCGGTATATTAGAAAAATACTAGAAAATAACAAAATCCAGTGCTTAAAGGCAGCCACTGAGACCCATATGCAGGCATCTAAATGACTGTGATTTCACAGTAAAAGGTATTGAACACCCAAAGTGGCCATGAAAATGAGGATATTAAACTGATGGGCAGATTCAAACAGACCCATATACCTACTTGATTGTGCTCCTATCTGCTAAATCACAGCTTCTATTACAAAAGAATTATTATCCTCTACTTAATGCATGTTAATCAACACAGCAAATTACTCAGTTCCCCCAGGTCTTATTAAGAGCTAACAGCAATTTTCATCAAGTTACCAGGTTGTGAAGGCTCCGACTTGGACAGACCGTGTGAGAAAACTTTCTCTAACTTATATAGAATAATATTCATGAGTTTAATTGTTAAATTTTATCTGCTGCATTAGTTTGTGGAGTTCAGCAGTTTAACAATGAACAAATTTCCCTGTTTGGTGATCTAGGCTGGGCACTGAGGAGTGGGTAAGATCAGAACTGCGTGAACTCTAGTTAAATGTGAGCATCCTCCAGCCTCCCCTGGGTTTTTTGCAAACTTACTGATTTAAGAAATCCAGTCATTCATCGTGGGTTTTAGATTCAGCAAGAATTACTCACTACACTTCTAAAGCAATGCATTAAGACAGGTATCTTTAGGGACAGCTAATGGATCTATGAGTTTTCATTTTCCTGGAAACTAGGATTTTCCCAGTCCACCTTTTTTCTGCCCAGCTGCTTTGAATTAAAGCCAAAAATCAAGCACCCATTTTTCTTTCACTTGTACCAGCATAAATCAAAAGCTAACCATGTTAATGTCACTGGTGTAAAATTGGAGGAAGTGAGAGAAGAATTAGCCTGGGTAAAATCTAATTTGCTTTTTGCTCTATATCTTTCCAAGTTGCAATCTAGATTAAAAATACTCACCAATGTATACAAATGGGAAACTAACACAGCACGTCATCTGTCTGGGAGAGGAAAATTCAGCATATTTTCCTGAACTCCCAGTCTTACTATAAAGCAAACAAAAATGAACAAGCACCTCACCAGTTTCAGACTAAGAAAACACAAAAAGAAAGCCACACAATACCTACTGATTGAAATTCAAGGGATCTGGTATAAACCAGGCTTCAGAGTTCAGCTGAAACCCTGGACGTGTAGGGTTAATGTGTGTTTATACAAGCACCACAAGCTGTCATTTCAGTTCTCTTCCATCCATATTTGCCATGGCCTACACATACAATAGAGCTCTTTTCAGAGATGACATAATGTAGTGTTTTGCAAAAAAAAAAAAAAAAAAAAAAGGTGAAAGTTTTCTTTTCATCCTGCCAATGGGAAATGTGTCTTATGTGCTTCAGCAAATTACTGCCTTGAGGCAGAAAAAGCTCTTTGTAATATTTTGGTGCTAAAACAGGTACCTAGTCATCTATCCTGCAGGGTCTAACATAGCTGTATCCTCCAGAGAGAGGTGGATGCCTTTGAACTTGCTTTCCCGGCAGTGCTGCTGCATCAAGGTACACTTTCAGATGCCATTCGTCTCTAAGGAGGTCCGCTACAGCTGCAGTACACATTTTATGGATTCTGCAGAAAGAAATAGTCCCTCAGAAAATACAGTAGCTACATTCAAGAGCATATTTTGCCAGCCTGTCTATTCTTCTTAGAAACATTGACAAAAGTGAATGCTCTGGTTATAACGTGGCATATTCAGTGCATATTTCTCCTGCATCCCCCTGCACGGGGAAGCTTGGCTGCAAGAAGTCACATCCTGGACAGAGTTTTGGGCAAGCTGGAGGGGGTAGGAAGACCAGCATAAAGAGTTTAATGCCTTCTATGAGGTTAAATGCAGGGGATGCTTGATGCTCTTGCCTTTGCTCTCCAGTCTGACCTTGCACTGCACATGGTGCGTACAGCCAGAGGGAGTGGGATAGCATTTGCCAGAGCAATGTTAAACCATGAAAAATATATTGAGGGGTTCATATGACAATAGAGAAAAGAAGTAATTGTTATTTCTGAGGGATTTGTGTAAATAAATGCCTAACTTGGAAGAAAAGGAGATTGAATGAAGTGAAAATGGCCTTTAAAGTCTTCAAGGCTAGTGTTGTTTTAGCCATCATGATCTAAGGACACGACTGGGACAGAGTTTGTTGATAGATATCTTAAGTCTCCCCACAGCCTTGTCTCACTCAAATATTACAGCACTTAACATTCCCGTCAGCAAACCAGCCCTGCTCTCTCATTACTTAGTCAAATCCTTTCATGTTGCTAGGGCTCAGCTTGATTTTCCAAGTTTCCAGTGGATTACTGAAGCCACCAATTTTGCAGGTTTAATGATTTCTACCAGCTTTCCCTCTACATAGCTCCAATTAAATGAGAATTGACTTGCCACTAAGGATAGTTACCAGGTAACATGAGTTTCTCTTTGTCCCACTGTGTCCTACAGCAGAATGTATTTCTCAGGATGGAGAACTGTCTGTTTGTTTCCTTTGAAACTCACTTTCTTAACCCAACCAGATTGAGGAGTACAAACTGTTTAAGCTTTAGTTGCCACATACTGGTTCTTATTTATGACCTTCTTAAGAGCTCCATAAGCCTCTCAGTGTTTTCTGCTATTTTCTCATAAATGTGTTTGTACTCTCCATCACTTTACATGGAATAAATTCTTAAAAGCCTTCTGGTGTAAGGTGTTTTTTCCAGCCCTTGAATCAGTGGTTCTTTTCCGTGCTTACTGCCACTGGTTTTTCAACATGGTTTTAAAAACAAGCTGTGTCAGGACTGTAGACAGTGCTCTGTTAGACCTCTCCAGATGTCTCTGCTTGCCCATCAGATGAAGATACCTCCACTCTGCTGTTCAGAGCTCTCCTGAGTTTACAAGACCAGCTAATTAAATATCACAAGACTTCTGTGAAACTAAGTCATGTTAAGAGACTCATTTTCATGTGGGTAAAATGAAACATGGGTGAGTAAATGATACGCCCAAGGCAGAGGCCAGACTGGTGCCTAGTGGTCCCCTCCTCTATGGATTAGAAAGCTGGGTTGCCCACATGCCCTTTTGCTTTGAACTCCAGCCAAGTGACTTACGTTCAGTTTAGAAGTGCTCAATTTTATTGCTTTCCCATGTAAATAAAAGCTGCATATTGCTATTGGGTGACAAGCAATTTCCTCCCACTCCCCCACTTACAATTAAGGAGAAACATTACAGTTGATGCTGCTTCAGCATGACATAGAAAACAGCAACTCATGCATTTCCTAGGGAGGAAAAAAAAAAAGACTGTGCTTTCCGGTTAAAACTGCAGCTGCAGGTTGCCCATGCAATGCTACGCTTACAACAACTTTCTTGGAAAAATACCTTTATTTTTATTGTCCCATGTCACCTACGGAAAGAAGGTGGAGGAAAAAATGTGGTAGCAAAGTGCACCCCTTTGTGGGAACCCTTGCAATTGTCATCTCGGGTGTGCCTGGGAGCTCAGGTCAGTTTTCTCATGATCTCTGCCCACAGCTGTGCTCCCTGCAGCTCATTGTGATGCCCAGACCCAAAAAGCTGTTAAACCTCAGGCATCATTTTCTGTCATTTTCTCCTCTGGATGTAATAATGTGTCAAAGCAGAAAAGTCTACACAGGAATAAATGTGGGGATCTAAGTGTGAAGCCTGTAGGTCTCACTGGATTTACTCTTCAGGCCAGCAAAGAAAGCCTCAGCCACTTTTCACTGGTCTCTGATCCTCACCTGAACCATCTACAGGTCAAGATTAGTTTGGTTCAGAATTAACCTTTTCATTACTAAAATGAACCTACTGCTCCTGTGGGCTGGGATTACAATGTCCTTCAAGGTTTACCACAACAAAGTGATACTATTAATTTCTGTCGGTGTTTTGCCTGTACCGTGCCTAGTACTGAGAGCAAATAAATGACATTTAGCTAACTTTAGGTGTCAATTATGCAGACATAGACATGCACTACTTAACTGGGGCTCCTTTTCCAGCCCCTGGAGAGAAAGAGCACTTTTCTGGTGATGACAGCACTGCCCTATTTCAGATACCTACTTTAGGCCAAGAGGAACCATCTCTAATTCCTTCTTTTGACTGTAAAAAGTCTTTGATGAGTTCAGATAGCATTATCTACTGATGAATCCTGCTCCCTAGGTCTCAAAGATTGGTTTAATGCTCTCATATGATTTGTTTTATATTCCACCAAGAGAGGCCACTCCAGACAATAAAGAAAGAATGGTGAGAAAGTGAAATTCAGTGAAAAAAGGAGGGAAGAGATCAAAGATCCCACAATAGTGAAGAGTATTCAGTTGTCCCAGACTGCACTCACTTAAAAACCAAAGAAAAAGTATTCAACTATATATTTATCTTTCCTATCCACAACCTACCTGCTGACCATAAGGCAACACAGTCTCTGCCAGAGCAGCCACTGAGGTCTACTTACAGCTGGAGGAAGCCCGCTTCACCAAAGCCTCGGTTTTAGGAGGTACTAATTAACCCAGGGAAAGCTCATGGCACCATCTAGAGGGAGGAAGAAAATACTGTAGCTTCTGGGTTGCGAAGTTTCTCTTTCTGTGAGGAGTACTGTCACCTTAAAGGATCGGATGGACATGGAGACGGGCTGGAGGAAAATCAGAGGATTTTCCTCTGACAAAATAATCTTTTTGAGGTGGAAGATGGGCAAAGGCAACTGTGAGAGGAATCAAATAGATCCAATTACTTTCTCTGTGGCTGTCTATGATCAATAGTGCAGTGGTTCAAGGATTACATTTGGAAAAAAACTGTCTGGAGATGATGGAAATGTCTCAGGCAATAAAGTATTAATGAAATACACCCTCTAAAGATGTGTCAGCTTCTTGAAAAGTCTGGACAGTCTGTCTGTTTTTTTCCAGCTCTTCCACCTCTAAAAACTTACTGAATGACCAATGGATTCCTCCAGCAATCCTTCTCACCTCACCTTTGGTGACACCCATATTTGGCTGTGGCCCTTTCCCTGCCTTGTATGCTCTCCAGGGTATGAAACTCTTTTTCACCTTTTTAAGAAGCTCTGCAGAAGTGTTATAATTGAATGCTGTGGACAAAATTAAAAATGAGGGGATGGAAATTCTATAGTATGAAAGTCAGTAACATTATCAAGATCAGATGATATCTTGTGGTTATATCTAGATTCCAAATGAGTAATAGTCATCTGAGCTTGGCTGCTTCTCAGAGTTTGTGCATCTCCGGGTAAAGACTATTAATGAATTAGCCTTCTGATAATATGCTGTGACACCGGTCATCTTCATAGCCCTGCTTTGCTGTGGGGTGCTGTGCAGTCTTGTGTAGGTTCTGCCAGCAGCCCTTTCCCCATGGCAATGCCACTGCTCTGCTGTGCCCTTTTCTGACAGACCCAGCATGGGCAGCAGTTAGCCCACAGAAGGACAGAGCAGATAGGGTGGAGCCATGTATGGGTAAGCTCAGGACACTTCAGCCCACATCCACAGCCGAAGTGAACCTCCATCTGGCAAGATTCAACATGCCAAGAGCTTCTCATCAGAAGCATATTGGTGAAGCTGGCATCAGCCATCTCCATGATGCTCAAGAGACATCAAAGGGCTAGTGCAGAGGGAAGCGCACTGTGCTTCTGCCCAGCTCCATCTCTGTGCACCAGCCCAGCTCCGTGCAGGTGCAGTGGAGATGAGAAAGGTAACAGGCCCTGATGTGACTAGACCTGGGCTCCATAGTGCTGGCCAGGCTCGTGGCATGGAGAAATCACTCTTATCATGGGAGGATGAGGAGGCTGGAGAGGGAGTTAGCAGTTCTAGGGGGCTTCCCTGCATTACAGGGGAACAAGTCATGTCTCCATTGTGGCATCCTAGTTTTCAGCCTCCGTATGCATTTTGCTAGGGGTGGCCTCCAAAAGCGCTGCCTGAGTGAAGCATACTAGAGACACATGAAAAAACTTGAGACATCTTCCAATGAATTAGAGGGAGAAGAAAAATTGGAGGGATCTAGAGGATCCTCCCTCGCTATCCATTTATCTTCAGTTACATCTATATGGTGGGGGAAAATTACACTGATGTAGTGAGGCTGTATCAGCACACGATGGCATTCTCTCTCTTCAGCAGATGCCTGCGACCGTATGATGCAGCACAGGCACTGGACATTTCCTTCCCCTGGTCCAACAGCTCAGAGCTTTATTCATCTCTTGAAAAGCAAGGATGAACTTTAGAAAGACATAGGGGGGCTGCTGTTCCAATCAACACTGCAGCTTTTACACAGGACTTTAGAGGATTACAGACACTCCAGGTCTGCCTGGAAGAAAACACTGAAGACCACAGAAATACTGCTGAGCTGATGTGAAATGTTCCTGGTGTATGTGTATAGTCAGATCTTTCTATCACCTGCTAGTCAATGTTATGTTTAACATCAGGAGAATTATGAATACTCTCATTACAATCCTACATTCATTTGTTTTATTTCCATTCTCCTGTAGGACTGCTTATGCAGGCAAAATAATGCCTTTTGAATGTGTATTATGTAGTGCTTCACACAAGGGATTTTTGGCTGCTTTGGTCCCACTGCATTGTATGTGTTAACGAAAAGCCAGAGACGCTGAAGCACAAGCTGCTAAGGGATGTTGTAAAAGTTTTAATGCTTGAAATTGTGCTGATCTTTGACATCTGTCTACTGGGTGGGAAGATGATTTAGAGATAATTGTATCTATAATTTTCTTTTGAGATGCTGCAAAAACTTAACTCCATGTACTCAGGACGAGACCTGGCGTTTTTTAATGAGAAAATGCTGTTTTGTCAGTATAAAAACTTTCCATAGGACCATGTCGATTCAATTAAGTTATATTCATAAAAAGCATACCAAAGCCAGCATTCTCAATTCCAGCTATCATTGGCAATGTTCTCGGAATGAAACCCTGTCATTTTTTATATTCCCAAATGGTTGGTTTCTAAATCGCTTTCATTTAATGTTTAAGTTATAAATTTTATCAATAGCCTCTATTGGCCCTTCTAGGTTGGCTGGAATGCAAAAAGTGTGACTTTTAAGGGTTTGATTCCTATGTAAAAAGGAGGAGGTTGGGGGGAATAGACTTTTTTCATTTTGCAGGAGTGAAAAATCTGTGGGTTTGCAGGCAGTTTTCATTTTGAAACTGAAACTGTAATGAGAAGTGTTTCGTGAAGATCGGATGTGTATTACAGGATCTGAGAGAGCAAGTCATGCTGCTATCCTGAACTGAACAGTAGCAGAAGGAAACACAGCAGGTTTCAAGACTGCGACCATGCTCCAGTTCTTACTGCAAGCAAAGGCAGTCTCAGCAGATCTGGAAATTGGAAGGGCCTTGTTTTTCCAGCTATATAACCTCAGTGGATGTTTAAGCAGAGTCATTCTTAGTTTTCTTAACAAGTATCTGATTCTTTTCTACTTTCATTTTGCATTAGCCATGATCTTGAATCCAAGTCCAGCCAACCATCATCACCTTCTTCCTATCACTCCTTCAAAGGTTCATCACACAAATAATTGTAAAAATCCGTGCATTTGCTGACTCTCCAGGGAAGATGACTTGGAGGAAATTGCCTACAGGTGAATGCACTGAAAGAAGCAATTAAAAAGCAGTTCAACACCACTGCTGAACTACTTCCAAGTGTAATTCTTCCTGCATAAAAAGCCTACGATGGATGTGTTGCAAAAATATCGTCATATTATTCTACTGTGTAATAATGAGGGATTCCATAGTCATCTGTGGAATGGTTTAGGTGATGCTGATCTTGTCTTGGAACTAGTATAAAGCAGGTAACATGTAAGAGTCCATTTAATCCCTATTTTTCATGATTCTATGGTTTTGCACAAGTTCAAAAGGTAAAAATAACTATTCTGGGCCAAGCCAAATACCTATCAGCCATAGCTATAGATAGTAAATTAAGTTGGGACTGTTCTTTTGTACTCTTATGGCTAATGCTTCTAACTCCCTGCTTTTGAAAAGCAGTGGCCATGTCCAAAACTTTGCAACATCAGGAATGGTCCCTGGCATGTGCTAATCCATGCACAGGAACATGCCTATCTTTTCTCTAAATTCTTAGGAAGGGGCAATAAAAGGAGAATAAATATCGAGGGTATTTCCCCTGCTGAACTCACACACAGTCTGGTAATCTGTTGTTTACTGATTTAAGGAACAAGATGGGATGCAGTATCTGCTTCAACAGACCTGCAGCCACTGAAGACAGTGTAATTAAATATTAAGTCTTTAATCACAAACTTTTGATCACCATTTAAAGATTGATGGGTGTTTGTTTTGACATTCTTCCTTCTTTAACCTCTGGCCACATCTGTGTCTTATATGATCCAGATGTTTTCCTTGGCAGAGTTGCTGTCCAGACTGTCATCGCAGATTGTCAAGAGTACTATGCTATGCTTGTTCAGGAAATCCTAATCCAACTACACCGTTCAGTTCTGTTCAACAAGCTGCTGCAAACACTTTTTTTTTTTTTTTTCCTCCTTAGATTATTTTTGCTGTTACAACACTTGATTTCTCTTTGAGTTCCTCTTCTAAGTCCAGGTCTTTCCTTCCCTGTAACTTAGTATTCACATGGGACAATTAAGACAACATGGGAGATTTGTTTGCAAACAGGTAAAAGCCAACTAGAGAAAGCGTGATGGAGTTACTGACTCTAGAGGTCTACTGCCACCTTATATGTAAATAATTCCCTGTACAGTGGAAGGCATTATACAGGCACTTCACATTATTACATTGATGTAAAAGATATTTAGCAGTAAATAATGATGAGGGAAGTGTTTTTAAAGATCTCCTTCTGGCTTAGATGTAGGTACCTATACAAAAGTTAGATTCAGGCATCTAAATTCTGCTTTTAAATAGAGACATCTGGTTCATTTTCCATTTGAAGAGAGAAGGAATAGAGAAAGGAGGCTGCATTTTTATAAGAACTGTGATGGTTATTGTTTTCAACAAGGATGGAGGATATCTGAGCTCCTCAGCCTGAAGTTCTTCAGTCTCAGCAACTCCTTTTTCCAGTTGGAGAACCTGAACCAGCTACCTATTAACTAAACACATATGCAGCAACGCCCTACATCTTTCCAGTTGACACTATGAAGAAAAACACCCAAAATTTATGAGGACAGAGGGAGAATAAACAAGAGAAAATTTAGTTCTTTAATCAAGTAAAGAGGCAAGATTGGAGAGTCCCAGGTACTGCTTCCTGATCACAAGCTGTTTTATTAAAGAGTGCTGAATAAAATGCATGAATGCCCTAGAGGTTAAGGAGCACAGCTGAGGTGGCAGACAGCAGATGCAGCATCTTATGAAGCAGCCTGAGTCCTGCTTTGGGACCTTCTGGATCTTGTGGGCATAGTGGCCAGGATCACTGGGGTATGCACAAGAACCTCTGAGAAACTTGAATGCGCCTGTTGCTGCCAGGTAAAGGACAAGGTAAGGGGAACCACAAAGGTATGGGACTGAGGAAGCTCTAGCAACTTCTGACGAATGTGGTCTACTGCCTCTGACCCAGACTGCCTGAACAATTTGTTTCAGCTGCCTCTGAAGGATCAAGCAGCCTTTGAGCTGCTGTTTTCTCTAAGATGTACAATATCACATGCATTCAGTGCCACATACATAAACCTGCTTCCTTGCCACAGGAAGCACCAGGTTGGGACCCAGAAATCCCAGGCTGTACAAGTCCTAATCATGCAGGAATTCCGAATTGTCTTGTCCCTTGTCATATTCAGATCCTGACTCTTACAGAACCATGAACGCAGGCAATTAGACATATACTTCTATCTGCACTGCAACCATTTGAATTTTAACCTTTCTTTTAGTATCTTCTTATGACACAAGTGCAGTTCCTGGTTTGCCCTGTTTCTTTCTAGCTGACCATCAAACGCCCAAATTTTCCGGTCTTCAGTGAGAAGGAACATTATGAATGTCTACAAAACAACATTGTTGACTTTAGCAGATGTGCATGTTTTGTAGTTGGTCCAGAGATGGCATCACTTATATTCAAAAGAACTCAGTTCATATAATGAATTAGTGATGTTTTATATTTTACATAATTAAACGTGACGATGTCATTTGATATGGACAATTAAGCTCATATTTGTGAGCAAAGTACAATTAACAGTATAGTCACTGTGCCATTTTGGAATTGGCTTTCAGTGAGTCTAATAACGTCCCATGGCGAAAATGCAATTGAAAGTTTGTCTTTAATCTAGTTCTATCCTTTTCAGTTAAACTTTTTAAGACAGCCAGATTAGAAACAGGATGTCCAAACATGGTGGATGGGGCTCTGAACAACCTGCTGTAGTGGGAGGTGTCCCTGCCATTGGCAGGGGGGTTGGAACTAGATAATCTTTAAGGTCCCTTCCAACCCTAACAATTCTATGATTCTATGATGACTTCAACTAGACCGCATACCTGAAAACTCTCAGTGTTTAGGCTTTTTCTGTAACAGATAGTAAAAGAAATTATACTTATTACAAAAAATGTGGTTTATGACTTTATAGGTAAGAATTTTTCTTCAGAAGACCCCAGGGAAATGAACTTCCTGATACAAATTCTATGCCTCTGACTTTTGTGTACAACTAAAAGTTTCATTGAAATTACTGAAAAATTGCACCAAGACATAACACCTTCATAACAACACAGATAAAATGAGTGACACAGATTTTTATTTTTTTTTTTTTCTTAAAAATCAGAGAGATTGTCTACAGTTGCAATGATAATTCATACAGGAAGCCTTGGAGTATTTTACAGCTATTTCTAGACTGTTGAATTAAACAGTTCCAGGGGCTGAGCACTGGAGCTCTATTGTCCAGCATTCTTAATGGGGACCCTGAATATCTTCCCATGGGATTCCTGTGGATGCTGAGGAGTTAACATGTACTGTAGACTCTCCATAATAGGAAATTTAGGTGCATTTACCCATTTTTTTTTAATAAATTAGGATTTAATAACATGGCCATGGTCATATTGGGCCAATTAAGACAGTGTTACTAATTAGTTCACTAGTACAGATGTCAGCTGATTCTCGCAACAGCAAACTTCATTACACAGTCATCTGATGCCGTAGCATTTGGTAGGTTGAAATACCAGACTATGCTAGGAAGTGTAGAGCCATTGAGTCAGTACTGCCTCTACTTTTAGTCTCAATGTTTCTAATTTAGGGCATAAGTGGAAATGTTATTAAAACAAGTAATTAACTGTTGCTTCTATATTTATATAACATTATTGAAATACACAGACCAGAATCTGTATATAAAATTATATAGGTCCTAACCAGAGGACGAGGCAGTTAGAATATTGCCTCTCCATCCTGTGCTCTAAACAATTCTGCAGGCATCTGCTAATCAAATGAATACATTTTCAATTTAAAAGTCTATATCTGAGCTGACTTTCCAGGCTTCTTTTAAAGCAAATGGAGAAAAGCAAGTGCTTTTAAGCTCCTTCCCTCTAACCTAGATGTTCAAAACAGCTCAGATGAGTCACAGGCCATTAAGTACATATTTATGAGAAAGAGCAGAAAAAATAATTGCAAAAAAATTAGACTGGAGGTGATGTGTGGATGTCATCCAGAGCATCCTTCTGCTCAAAGCAAGACTAGATGTGGCTGCCAAGGGGCTCTCTATGAACTGTTTTTCTCTGGCCTAGAAAAGGAAGAGGTTAGCTCAGACATGGATGCTTGTATCGCATGTGTCCACGTAACAGGCAGACCAACTCTTTCACCTCTAGCCTGTTTTTCTGTATGTTTGCTAAGTGTTCAGATGGCAAATTCTATTGACAGCTGTTAGGAACATCTGGAGTGCAATTTCAACAATTAAAGTAAAACTGTGAAGGAAAACTATATATCAGACCACTAGGAACAAGCACAAAGTTTAACTAGTTCCATGATCACTTACCAAAGAAACACCTTTCTCCAGAGAAGTCACAGTCAGACCTTTTACAAGTGTACTTGTCATGTCAAGTGAAATGATTTGAGATCCTGTATCTTCTTCCCTAGGTCTGAGATATGAATATGGAGGGGCAGCTCTCATTGACTTTACAGGTGTGATTTTGTTAGAAATTAAACAGTTTGAAGTTTAGCGCCTATGTAGCTACTTACATAGAGGTGTATTCAGGCTCTCCAGGTTTCTTAGCTGTTCTGTAGTCAGTGGAGAGCTAGTCAGTACAGTTAGCGGAGCCTAGACAGATTTCGGTAACCAGTGGCTGGGTCTGGGGTCTAGATGTCTAAACACAGGTGTCTTGTGTCATTTAGGAGGTACTAAAGTATCCTATCTGTCCCTATCTCTTGTTCCAAAAGAAGTCTTTCCTGTAGGTCTTGTGACACGTAAGCCAACTATGCACTGTTTGCTGTCTAGCATGGCCTTCTGTGATGCTGGGTGCTTTTGAAGGCCACCTAAGGTGTCTTAGTATTGAATTCCATACATTTCCACCTACCTGCCAAGCATCTCTCATAGGTTCTGTCTTTTCTCTGAAAAATGAAAATTGCTCCTGAAAAATGCTCCCTCTGAATTTTCAGCAAGCTGCAGGAAAGTGCACAGAATATAAAAGCTTCTCTCCTGAGACCCACACAGCTAAGCAGGGCTGTTGTAATGAAACAGCTGAAGTCCTTAGGGGACATCTACTATTCCCTGGGAATTAAAAAAAGTGAAAGGCTTAGTGAAAGTGTCTGTGCAATGAAATATAGCAGACCTTTTACCATTGCTGACTTTGCTACAGACCTACTGGTTATTGTGGGTCAGGTTTCTTTATTGCTTTCTGTCTTCATATGCCTGTAAATTAAACTGAGATGATACAATTTCTAAAGGCTTTGAGATTCTTGAATGTCAGTGATGTGTAAAGGCTGAGCAAAATTTTTTAATGCTTAAAACAATGAGTAAAGATTTTGATTCAAATTGCTGCTGGATTTTTGAGCCCCTGAGAAAGAAATATTGGGGAAGTGAAAGAAAATTATGCCAAAAAAAGTTTTAGGAAAAGTAATTAGAAGATCATCAATTAAGAAGGAGAGCAGAGGCAGTTCTATTACTCCAAGTAAATAATCCATACATTTACCTAAAAAACCCCAGCTCATCATTTAGCTCAACATTTTGCTCATCTGATAAAGTAATGATGTCTTATTTTATTCATTAAAGTATTGATAGGAATGGATTGCAAAAAAGACATTCCAATACTAACTTCTTGAGGCAACAGTTATGAATGTGCAGAACACTGACTGAATTTTCACAAATCTGGATCAACAAAACCAGATTTGAGTTTTGTCTAATATGGTTACGTAGTGTGACAGTGTGCTCCCTGCCCCTCAGCAGCCTGACCGATATTTCCCATAACTCTGCTCAAGTGATAACCACATCAGTGGTTAGCTTCAGTTTGAGTTTTGTATACAGAGCGACAGAAGAATTTTTTATTTTTCTTTTGTGCCTAGGGCTTCTACACTGGCACTCACTCAAAATTTTGGTTTTGAAAAGGCAGAAGTGGGAGCAGCGTACCAAAGGTAGCACTTGTGCTGAAGACTGTAATAATCAAAATGATGGATAAATATCATAGCCCGAGTGACACAACGACTCAGGGTTAGAATTTTCTTCGGCAAAAGTTATTTCAGATTTTGGAGGAAATTTATTTTTTTTTTTACCACAACATATTGTTTAAGGTGAAAATTAGAGACATCATTTTGTTGGACTGTTTTGCTGGGGTGTGTGGTGGGAAGGATGGGGGGTGACACAACCAAAAAACCCACCTCCAGCTTTGCGTATGAAAATTTGGCATGGAATTCTTCAGAGGCAAGAGTTAACCTAATTTAGGTAGTTCTTAGGAAGATTACACAGCTGGACAAATATTGGCAAAAGATAAAAATAAACATATTTGAAATTTTAAACACATTTGCCCTGACTTACACTTTTCTTTGTGCTTGCCACCCACAAACATCTTGGCAAACAATTTATTAGGAAGAGTGTTCTCTGAAAGAGCAATTTCTAGCTCTGTGCTGCAGAACAGTCAGGGAGATTGTGTTCACAGGCAGGTGTTATTAGTAAACTCAGTTCTGTTCATTAAGTCAGTGGCATCAATAGCAGCTAGTAGGTCTGAAATAGGAAACCCTGCACATCTGATCAGTAGGAAAGGAACTAAGCCACACTGCGTAGTGTGTAGCTTGGCAAGAGAGCAAGGTGCTGGGCCACAGGTGGAAAGTGTGTGGTCTGTCACAGGCAACCACTCAAATAATTTGTTGGGACAAATCCGTCTAGGGGCAGAGGTGCTCCTGCATTGCCCATGCAGGATCTGGGCTTGTTTTCATTCTGCCTTGGAGGATGCTGGTGCTCCCTGGGCTGAGCATGTACCTTCTGTGTGCCTTTCATTGTATACCCTCTATTAAGGTATTTTTTTTTTCTTTTCATGTAGCTTTTATCAGTGACATAGGGGATTTGCAAATAAATTCACATCAGGGTTTTGGGAGACCTCACAAGAAACTTTATTATCTTTATACAAATGACACAAAAGAATGCATTTGATAGAAATATCTGCATAATGTTTGAACACGTTTATGAAAGGCACATAGCTTTCGTTACTGCAATAAACTGCTTAAGTAGCTCTAGAATATGTTCACTTGGTATCTGGAGTCAGGGGTAGGTGTGGTAACATGCAGGTTTTAAAATCAGCACCTTATCAGACATTAGAGAAGACAGCATGCTCTAAGAGCAGGCATTGTTAGAGGAGTGTAAGAGCATCTCAGGTAGTGGTGCATGAGGTGATGGTAATGCTGCTGCCTTTCCTGCTGAAACGTCCCCAAAGTAATACTACTCTTGCAGTCATGTGTAATATACGTCTATAGAAGGGTGTACATACCCCAGTCACAAATGGCTGGAGAAACAGGACACCCTGGGGAACAAATAGTATATTTGCAACACTTGTTTAAGAGCTGACTTTCCTCAGTGAAGTCTCTGAAGCATTTATTTTGCTCCTACCAGCGAGCTTGCGAGACTAACAAGAAACTGCCAAGGGTTTTGTTGTGATAAAATGCATTGGTGTTAAACTTCCAACTTCCCTCTGCCTGCTGTGCAAACATACGATATTTTCTACAGTTTTCATGAAAAGGTGTAAAAGGAGACAATATAATAAGAAGTGAGTAATGTAAGTTGTTGCAAACAATGTATGGAGTGGGTGTGGTGAACCTGAAAATGCGTTTAGGCCAGCTTTAGTGGTGGTCCAACTGAACTGCAAGGAGGAGGCTGTGGGTGGTGGGAAGTGACAAGAGCAGGCACAGTGTGAGTGGGCTCAGCGGCAGGTGGAGGCTGTGTTGCTCCAGGAGTCCTCAGGATAAGCTGTTGCTCTCTGGGAGAGGTGTCTGTCCAGGCACTGCCTTGGCCGAACCACTTCAGTCACAGCCTGAGCTCTTGACTGGCCCAGAGGTACTCGTTTAATACCTCTCACAGACACTGCTGGCTTCTTTCAAAGGTATTGAGTACTCATAAGCTCCTGTAAGATCAAGCTATAAATCTGAATCCTAAGGTCAGATTTATTATTAAATTTCTAACATTTCACATAGGAAATGGTCTTTTTTCTACTGAACATCTGCTGTATCCTACTGATTCTGTGGAAAACATGTTATTACCTTCAGTGACAGCATTTTTGCTTCATAAAAAGTCTTTTTTCCTGCTATAATATTGGTGACACCCCAGCAATCAGCAGGATAAGCATCATCCAAAGTGCTGCCTGTATTTCTGGAGTATATGGTCCAGGTATAGCTTAGAAGCAATGTAAGTTTGAGGTCTAGATGTCCTTTTAAAGACTCTCTGAAAGTCAGGGGATGTTATGCACATCTATGAAACTGGTAGGCAAGTACCTCAGCTAGAACTGCTACTACTATTTCCAGGATAACTGTTAATAATTATGTGGTCTGTGTCCTGAACACAAATTCACTGTTAGCTATTTTAAAAATAAAGTAAGTAAAACTAGAAGAATTTGTCCACATCACAAAAGTGGTTGAACTGTGGGTTTTGTTTCCCCTGGTTATATGTTTCTACCCCTTACATATAAAACAAATCATGCAAACAAACATATAAACCTGATATGAGATGTGAGGGGTTGTTGTGATGAGCAGTGTGGTAGCTGGCTGCTTGAGGATTATATCCAGTTCTATACTAAATACTATTAAGTGAGTAAGAAGAGGTGAAGAAGCATAAAAAAGCAGTAGAAGTGAACTTATAGAATCACAGAATGGTTTGAGTTGGAAGGGACCTTAAAGATCATCTAGTTCCATCCCCCTGCCATAGGTAGGGACACCTCCCACTAGAACAGGTCCCATCCAACCCTGTCTTGAACATTTCTGAAGGGTAGGCATCCACAATCTCTCTGGACAACCTGCTTCAGTGTATCACCACCCTTATACTGAAGAACTTCTTCCTAATTTCTAATGTAAATCTACCCTATTCCAGTTTGAAGCTGTTACCCCCTCGTCCAGTTACTACAGGTCCTTGTAAAAAGTCCCTCCCAGCATTCTTGTAGGCCCCCTTCAGATACTAGAAGGTCACAATAAGGTCTCCCTGGAGCCTTTTCTTCTCCAGACTGGAAAACCCCAAATATCTCAGCCTGTCCTTGCAGGAGAGGTGCTCCAGTCCTCTTGTTCAGTCAGATCATAGCACTGCCTAAAGTCCACTCGTTGTTTGTAATGCTTGATCCCCGTCTCTGATGGTGCAGGGATTACACTGCTGTTGGGACAAATCTTACCATGTTTCTGGGCCCCAGACTTCTCTCCTCAGAAACATGGAGCCTTAGTCTCCCAGGCCTGGCATAAATTCCAGTGTGGTTAGAGTTATGTGCAACACCAAAAGTTAAATTAGCAGAGAAATAGGGAGGTAAGAGAAGAATGGACTGCCAGTTTCTGAACTTCTGAACAGCCACAAAGTTGATGAAGGGCTGTAAACATCTCTTGATTGAGGGAGCTGGAACAGTCTGGCCCAGAGAAGAGAAGGTTCAGGGGTTATCTCATCACTGATTGAAGGGTGCAAAGAGGATTGGAGCCAGCGTCTTTTTAGTGCTACAGTGACAGGACCAGAGGCAATAGGCACACACTGAAACACAGAGGGTGCCATCTAAACATCAGGAAATACTTCTTTACTGGAGATTGGCCAAGCACTGGAACAGAATGGTAATGGTTTCTCCATTTGGACATGGTCCTGGGTAACTGTGTCTGGGTGTCTCTACTTGAGCAGGGGCAGGGTTGAACCAGATGACTTCCACAGTTCCTTTCCAACCTCAGGCATTCTGTCATAATAGCCAAATTACAGACAAAATGAAACGTCAAAAAGAAAAAGGCTTTTCTTTTTTCCCCATGAATATAGATTATTAAAAAAAAAATGGATGAGATCCTGCCTTCATAATGTCTGTTTCATTAAATAACTGACACTATGGTTGTTTTAACGAACTATAGTTTGTCTTTGTGGTTGTACTTCAGGTAAATATATCTTTAGAGAGAAATATTTAATCATATCGTGGTTGGGATTTTTTTAGGTTAATTTTTAACCTCCCGTCTGAATATGGGAACTTAGAAAGAATGGATCACAACCATAGAAAATCTTTATAAGGAAGACATATTTCTATGAAAGAGTCTATCCAAGCATCACAGTTTTGCTGCAAATTATGACAGCTACAAGTTATGTATGACACAACAGATAAGTAGTTGTGGCTGTGTCACTCAAAGGAGATTTCTCCCAGGACCAAAAGACTGAGAAAATGTTGCTTATTTATTTATGTCAGACTTGAGTTGCATTTATGAGTGATATGCATAACTAGTGGGAGACTAATCTAGAAAAGGTGATAACTGTTGTTTTAAAATTGTTTTTCTGGCCTAAATAATCCTTAATAATGCTTAGTAATGCTGAAAAATGGCATGCATGATGTCTCAAGTGGGATGGTAGCAGGTTTTTATGATGTGACAGAGGTTATGAATAGCAGCAGGCTGGAGATAAACTTCTTTGAAGTGTGAGCAGACAGAAAATGTGGCCTATGGTAAAAGATGGAATTATGGTCAACAGGCAAAAAAAGTACTAGTAATGGAGATTTCACCCTATTTTCAGCAAAGTATTTCAGCATATGCATTTTTAAACATAAAGAATCCTACTGGAATCAGTGAGCTTTCCTCAGTATTTAAAATTATACACATTTAAGTGTTTTGGATGAAAGAGCATTTCCAGATTATGGATATATAAAGCTCAGCTGCACAGTGGAAGTCACTTGGAAAGGATATGGAAAAAAATATCTAATGAATTTATTATGGTGCAGAATATACTGGAATATTTGAATAAGAAAAACAAATTTCATGACTGCCACAGAATTTGAGGCTGCTTATGAAAGTCTAAAATAGAGTGCATTTGAAATGCAGTAATTTTCTTTCTTTCTTTTTTTTTTTTTTTTTAATTGAATACCAGGAAGTGAGTTTTGCTAAGAATGAGCCAGCTATTGGCATGCTTCTTCTGCAAACTATGACAGCTTTTCAACTTTATTTTCTTTTACAGCACAACACACAAAAAGAGAGCAGATACATTTGTTCACCTCCACTACTGACCAGAGACTCCAAGGTAAGTATGTGCTTTTACATAGAGGGCAAAACCTACAAGCATGTGGGTCTGGTGTAGATCACAATCAGACCAAAAAATTAAAAGGCATCCTGGCACAATCCTGTGCAATTGTGTGGGTTTTCTGGCTTATAGTTCATAAGCAAGTTTCAGTATCATCTGGTGCCTGCAGGAGACTCATGGGAGGGTTGTGCAGGTGTCTCAGCCT